>CAUYWD010000313.1:0-26662 GCA_963576735.1 Bedellia somnulentella | reverse complement strand
CAGCGGCACGTCCTCGCGGAGCTCCGCCGCCGCTACTCCTGCAACGCCACATTTTAATATACTCTAAACACTAAAAAAATATTATACCACACTTGCCCTTCCCGTGACTGCAATTGTGCCGAATTTGAGGACATTGTCATCGTCCATGGCCGAGTGGATAGGTGACTAGCTTCTCGGTTTGGAGATTACGGGTTCGATCCCCGGTGAGAGCAACATTTATGTGATGAGCATTAATTATTGTTTCTTAGTCTTGGATGCTACTCATCTTACTTACTTACTTATACTCAGGCCCGTTGTTCCCGATTTTTTTTCAAACGTCTTACGCGGCCGTCCTCTACTAACAATACCATCCACATTGGCTTTTACATATTTTTTACCACTTTACGTTTATCCATCCTCTCTATGTGCCCAAAACAACTTAACATTCCTTTCTCTATCTTTCACACCTAACTATTCGCGAAGCACACTATGTTTCACTCTGTCTCACAACTTTAAATTACATATAATTCTGAGGGAACTCATTTCCACTGCATTCACTCTACTTTTATGCTTCTTTTGCCATGCCCATCATATATTACCATAGAACAGTGTAGGAACTAGAAAAGTATTGTGTACTGCCAATCGCGCCTTTTAATACATAGACTGGCTCGACATTAGACTGTTTATAGCTCCATTCACCGCAATTCCCTTTTAAACTCTCCTTTCAATATCTCATACGAGGGCTGCTATTTATGTATCCGGAACTGGCCACTTACAGAACAATAATTTAAAAAGTAATTACATCATTTAAAAATAGAACTCTTTAGCTTTAGAATACATTTATTTTTATGTGACTGTCAATTGTTTTCACATCGTAGCGTCATTTTGAAAATTGCGTGTCTTCACCACCATGGATTTAACTCGTGAACATTTTCGTGCCATGATTTTTTACGATTTTCGGCGTGGTCTAACTCAAAAACAGTGCATCGATCAGCTTACTTCAACTTTTGGGGATGAAGCACCCTCAAAGACCACTGTGTATCACTGGTTTAGCGAGTTTAATCGTGGACGATCTAAGCTTACTGATGAAATTAAAGAAGGTCGCCCTAAAACGGTCGTTGTACCTCAAAACATCGATGCTGTCCGGGAACTAATAACTCAAGATCGTCATGTTACATATCGTGAGATAGAGGCATCTCTGGGCATTAGTATGACGAGCATACATAAGATACTTCATGAACATTTAGCTGTAAAAAAAATTTGCTCCCGTTGGATTCCGCACAACTTGAGTATTGATCAAAAACAGGCTCGTGTCGATTGGTGCAAAGAAATGTTAAAAAAATACAACCGTGGTGCGTCAAAAGCTGTTTATAATATCTACACAGGTGACGAATCTTGGATCTACGCTTACGACCCCGAAACTAAGCAGCAGTCCACGGTGTGGGTGTTCCAAGATGAGCCGAACCCAACAAAAGTTATTCGTGCAAAAAGCACATTGAAGCAAATGGTCGCTTGTTTTTTTGGTATAAATGGCCATGTAGCTACAGTGCCTTTAGAGAATCGTAAAACTGTTAATTCGGAGTGGTATACGACCATTTGTTTGCCGGAAGTCTTTGAACAAATAAGAAAGACTAACCGACAACGTAGAATCATTCTGCATCACGACAATGCTAGCTGTCACAGGTCGGCCGTCACAACTCAGTTTTTAGAAGCTCAAAAGATCGAATTGACAGGTCATCCGCCGTACAGCCCTGATTTGGCACCCAATGATTTTTATTTATTTCCAAATGTGAAGAAAAAATTACGTGGTCAACGTTTTTCGAGCCGCGAAGAGGCAGTCGATGCGTTCAAAATGCACGTTTTGGAGATACCTCAGTCTGAGTGGAAAAAGTGCTATGAAAATTGGTTTCAACGCATGCAAAAGTGTATAGATCTGAGCGGCGAATATTTTGAGAAGCAATAAAACCATATTAATTGATATATGTTTGTTTCTTTTTTTTATTCCGGATACATAAATAGCAGCCCTCGTAATAGTATATATGAGAATCAAAAACTCACCCACAGTTCCATCGCTACTCTGCATTTTTTAACTTCGTGATCCTCTTCTCTTTATGTTTGCAACCAATAATTGGTATTTTGGTGAAGGACTAACACATTTTCTGAAAAACAACAGGCGTGTTAGGAAATAAATTGACAATTTCGGACGCGGATTTGGTTATAGTCTTTCCAGTACTAATAAAATTCATTCCCTTTGTGTTAACATATACTTTTGAATGCTACTTTATCCGATGTCAAACACCTCTCTCTCTTTCTTCACATAAACCATCTTCATTCATTAATAAATGAATATAGATATTATTATTGAAACCAAAGTGCATTCCAAAAGTGGATAAAGAATTACTATCTCCGAAGCTGTGGCTACCCTTTTTTGGGATTTATAGCCGTTAGTTATATACTCATGAATGATTGATAGATGAATTTCATATATTCCTTTTTATAGTGGTTATATCAGTCAATCGCATAAAGTTTCAAATTTCTAGATAGATAAATGTCAAAAATCTGTATACTATATTTCAATCCGTTAGGTTTACTATATTTCAAACGGTGAGTTCCAAATTTTTAATTCTTCATAAAAATCATGAAACAAAACATTTTGTACCAAGTTTATATGTTCAAAAATGAGAATATTGTTAGTAAGTATGGATATATAGCAGTTTGACGACCCGGTGCTGCCCCCTACACTGACCGTTGGTGATGTGTGAGAGATTGCAGCCAATCAGTCATAGATGGCGGTACTAAATTAAATTGAGATATGTGCTAACAATTTACAAACTATGCATTCTGAGGCTTAAACAGAATATTAATTTATCCGTAAGTATAGCATAATATATCGATGGGAATATTAGTTTAAAAAAATAGTTAAAAATATAAAAGTTATAAACATATTCTCAAGCCAACCAAATTTTAATAAGTAAAATTCATACAATATACTTTCAATTTTCTTTATTCATACATATTCGCATAGTTAAATGTTAAAAAGAAGGAATAGTGCTTCCTATTTTCTAAGCTAACACAAAAGCAAAAAAAACGCAAAAAGATTGTGGTCCCCGAGATTTGAACCTGGGTCGTTCGAATAGTATTAACTAAACGGTATACCGCTACGCCTCGAAGTCGTTAGTGTTGACTTAAAATTTTTGATAAGCTATATGTATATCTAGTAGTCATACTATTGACCAACAATTAAATAGACATTTGTTTTGATGAAAATGGATGAAACCCTTATTTTTTACAAAGACTATTAGTTTTTAAAAAGACTATTAATGAAGAGTCTGATAAAGTCGTTCGATGAAAAAAGAAATCGTGTAAATATGGAGAGCCATATAAAAGTTATGTTTTTTGGTGCTCCTGAAGGAACCCTTGTGAAATCCGGGATAAATTATCCTATATGTTGGCCAGGAGTGTAAGCTACATTCATACCAAATTTGATCAAGATCCGTCTGGTAGAATTAACGTGATGACCGGACATACAGACAGACATTTTTTTCAAAAAGCCCGAATTTGGCTTCAGTATCGAAAATTAAACATATTCCACCCGTTTTTATTTTTTTTTTCTTCAATGTACAGTTTTGATCTCGGTACAGTCTTATTATAGTATAGATTTTGTGGGACCAGCACATCGTGACGAAATCCACATGGCTTGGTTGTACTTTGTCATGTGACAGTGTATTCGTACAAAACGGCGATAGGCCTGCCCCCTATCACATGAGTGCACTCCCCAAGCAAAACGTGGGTTATCTGTACACCAGGTGACAATGTCATGTGATCTATTATTTCATATTGTAAATTTAGTTATAAGACACCCAAAGAAATTAAAATAAAAATGTTCAGAAGCATAAGTACCTCTGCCAACCCTTTCAAGGTTTTAGTCAAGGTCCCTTAGTCAACATTATTTCGTCAGCTATAAACTGACGCCCCGTAACCGTTTAATATGCATAAAATGTTAACGCTTATTAGAAAATAGAACTTCGTTGCTTTTTTATGTCAGTTAAGAATTATTAGTAATGCGTTTGCGCAATGTGCGCATGCGCAGCGAGCGCGTGCCATTGTCTCTGGTGGCGGGGATGTGTTGGATTTCACTCAATAATAATAACGTTCTGAGACTTTATTCCCCCGCTCTACATTACTTAACTCCTGCAGCTGTACGTGATTGCTGTTGAGATATAAGAATGTTCTAAGTACTCTACATACGAACCGATCGATCGATGGTCTTCTCTTCAAAGCAAGGTAATATCAGCTGCATTATCGTGGTCCTTTAGTTGTTATCGATAGAAAATGGAAAATGTATTGTAATTATGGATTACTAATGATAATTGCTGCCCGCATCGACCACCCGTACTAGCTCTACCTTTTTGCCTTACATGGCATCGACAAAATTATAGAGATAATAAGCTGTGTAGTGTTGGCTTAGAATAGCACTATGCCGTTTCTTCCCGTGGGTGTGCGTAAGAGACGAGTAATGGTATAGGGGCATTATAATGGATTTTTGGGCAATGTGGTTGGAGACCCATCACCAACAACCTTTGTTTTATCAACTTTTCCCCACTAAACTTTCCTTAAGTGGCTGAGGAATTTCTAATTCCTTAGCTCTGGCCACCACTTCTAGGGATTTATAGCCGTGAAGCCATGAATGTATGAAACAATAAAATATATTGCTGTTCTAAGCTAAGACTACATGTACATTCGCATACCAACTGCTATCTTATAATTGATCTAATAGGTAGATCGATGTTATCAATCAATCTTTGCTTTTGAAACGATTCCCACCTCGATTTCTAAAATTCAGCAATAAATTGGTAAACCAGAGAGGAGAACGATTTACTGAGAGTATTGTCTAATATGAATCTCATATGAAAATATTCAAGATAATGTTTAATTCTTACAGTTTGATAATAAAAGATTCATTAGTAAATGATGTGACGAAACGATAATGAATTTAACAGTATGTTGAAATGAAGTTACTCACCAATTATTTCCATTAAAATGTTAGAATTGAATTCCAACTACATATCTACATTCACATATACTGATCCACACTCAAGTTACATTTTCTATCAATTCTTAAACGTAAACAAACAACCATCGATTGTGAATCGCACAGGTAAGTATGTGAGCGCGCCGTACCGCGACGTAGCCGGCGGATTGCGCGGGAGTGAGCGAGGGGGACGCGGCGAGGCGGCGCCGCGCGAGCGAGCGAGACAGCGCGCGGCCGTCAGGTTAATACCCCGCGAGTGAGTCACGCAACGGGACTGCGCCTCCCAAATATCTAACTCTAGCCAACGTCACTACACTACTGCGCCCATTACCATTTCCAACTTGCATTTGCATTTGGTATGTAAAACATTGCATAACTTCATTATATTTTCAATCGAGCGGCAGCTCTACTATTGCTTTTTAACATCTACTGTAACTGTAGTTAATAGACGTATATACTTGTTAGAATACTGCTGGATGTAAAATATTCCTAAGATATCAAAAACGGTTGCTCTTGCGCTGCCCGCATCCATCATCGCGGATTCCCACGAAGCTCACCTCGGAGGTTATATGATTATGAATCGCATAGATAAATATATATACCTACATAATTTTGTCAACAGTTCCCAAGTATTATATTGATATACATATAAACCACAGAGGGTTAGTCAAATCTTCAGATAGGTAGATCCATCAATTGTTTAAATAATGGAAAATGCAATAAGGATATTTGATCGCCGCGTAGTGCCCTAAGTATGATATAATTATTATATGTATGTATGTATGTAAACAAACTAAATACCTCTGTCGGACACTCTATAGGATGCCGATCAAGTCGTGTTTTCCGCGTTAAAGCTAGGAGAATAAGTAAAGGGGAAAATACGAAATAAAATACGGGATAATGAGAGGCTATGAATATCTATTATTAAAAGAATATTCAACAACGCCTTTGTATGAACAATCAGCAAAAACTCACCGGAGAGTAGTCTAGTGAAGCCGTAAGGATCACTTCTAGGAGTTTTTAATACAAACGACTATATCTATTTGTGAGGTTTCTAATCCTATCTCTGTATAACCTTAAAGCAAATAAATTTAAAGTCTTTTATAAAAAAAAAAACTTGAGCCCAAATTATGTGAGTGAGAAATATTCGTGAAAAGTGTGGTGTGTGTGAATGATTATGTTGTAAGAAACATAGAAAAAGGAATGTTTAAATGGTTTGGGCACATAATGAGGATGGATGATAGAAAAGTGGTAAAAGGGAAATTGGTATAGAGCTAGTGTGGTTGGTATGGTAATGTTAGTAAAGGACGGCCTCTGAGAACACATTTAGAAGATCAAATTGAGAGTGAGCTCAAAAAGGCAGGCGTCCAAAGTATGAAGAATAAAAGAGCATGTATGAAAAGATTGATGGATGTAAACGAAGCTAGAGAGATTTGTCAGGATCGCACAAAGTGGCGATCGATAGTCTCTGCCTACCCCAATGGGAACTAATGGCGTGAGTATGTATGTAATGTATTGCGCCCAAACCAATTATAAAAAGCCAAGTGCTCAAAATTCTGTACGAGACTGGTCTTGAATTATTTAGATTTTGCCGATGTCTGACCTTTGATATTTTACTGAACAAAGAAGGAAGTTGTTTATTTGAAGTTAATTATACTCGTACCCAAGTATAATTCGCTGTGAATCATCTTTACCGCTGCGTAGTTCACTTGGTGATGAAGATGATATCTATATTAATTACAGTTTACTACCAGCGTTAAAAATGATACATTATTTTCGTTGGTGGTAAATTCGATCCCTAATAATTTAAATTTATAAAAATGGCAGGATTTGTGAACTATCTGCGTGTGAACTAGTGCTCAAACATCGGTACGAAGAAATACTCTTCACATAAAAATTTACATAATATTAAAAAATATTTTTGAGGTTCTAAAACTTATTCATAAATAAGATGACATAGTGACGCCTTGATAGCCCAGTGAAAAAAAAACTGTCTAGTTTGCTGATAGGCATGGGATCAAATCTAGGATCAGGCATAATGCAGTCTCAGTGTTTTGTTTTTAATAGTCTTATTTATTTGGCTCAGAAACAGTATTATGTATGACATAGCATTATTTCATAAAAATTAAGCATACAATTTCAAAAAGACATAATAACAAAAACTATTTGCACATCATGATAAAATACAAATAAGTTAAAACAACAAAAATATTATATTAAATATATTTTTTTTGGATTTTATAAATATTTCAATCTCAACTTAATTTACTAACAAATAAAGTGGTTACAAGGGAAAAGAGGGAGCATAGTTTGCTATTTATTATTTCAAATTTATTCTTCAATCTTTATTCTTCAAAAAAATAAGTAAATAAAACTGGATAAACAATAAGATATGGGAAATTATACGTTAATCGACGAGGGTTAACCTAAACATCCTGAGGAAACCCATACAGCAGCGGAGTTGTTCTTAAATTATATGATATATAAATTTTGTTTGTAAAGCGGCGATATGTCTGCTCCCTCCCGCCACGATAATATTAAGCTCTTCAATGAAGTACAATAGTTAAAACCGTTTAAGACACGATAAACTTGCTACAAAAATATATATGTAGGTTTTGTAAAACCAACCATTCATCCGAGATTCCACAAATAAGAATGGTTTAAAGCGAAGGTTTAAGAGCTATTCAGCAAATAGCAATTTTTTCGCTTCCAGCAACTGGTCCTAGTTTCTGAACTATTTATTAACTAAATCAATCATTTATGTTTATTTAAGAAGAAGAAGAAGAAATAATGTTTATTTGGTAATTTACACAAGACAATGACAAACATATCAAAAAGGATCATTACCAAAATATTTAAAGTGTTATTGTGCATAATTAATACCGTATTAACTTTTTTTTGTTTATTGTATCGATTATAAATGTATTATTATTGTATACATAGTAATCAGCATGGTACATTAGTGTCCGTGATTTCACTTGCACAAGTTCTGACTGAAAGTCAATGTTGTGGGATGACACTCACAACAAAATGCTGAGTCAGATGGTCTTTGTTGCTGATGCAAGCAATCGTTCATATTGGTTAGCCGTGTGATATAGTTTTATTTATATTTTTATATGGTTTCATATTATTTTTGTAAAATGCGTTTTTGTAAAATCTTACTTTTTTATTTCTTTCCAAAAGAAACGGATACTGCCAGATTTCATACATTAATAAAGATAAAGCCACATTTATTCATTCATACAATAACCAAAAAATCAAATTTATCTTCTTGTGTATCTTGTTATGCCTAAAACAAGGCGTAAAAGTTAATAACATCAACATGTGACCTTGAGCATTGTGCGTTCATTCGTTTCAGGATTACAAACATTCTTAGAAACCTTTAAGGTGCTGCCGAGTCACGCTGCCGCGACTGACACGCCAACACACCACTACTGCCTACGTCACTGCTGCCTTAGTCAGCAGGTAAACAGTCAACGTAAATAGAAAATCATTAGGTTCTTTGTTTGTTTCGAAGAAAAAGCTTTACTTTACTTTTTGATGAAATGCAAGAGCCAAAATTTTGAGAGATTTGCTATGTAGAGTCGGCTTAGAATAGCACTACCCCATTTCTTCCGGTGGGTGTACGTAAAAGGCGACTAACGGTATTGGGGCTTTTTAAGGGATTTTTGGGCGATGCGGGTAGAGACCTATCACCAACAACCTTTATTTTACCTTCTTTTCCCCACGCAACTTCCAAAAGTGGCTGAGAAGTAGAAAGTAGAGGAGGCCTGCTCCATGGTAGACCGACGACTAGGTGAAAGTCACTGAAAACTGATAAATGAACGCATGTCAGAACAGAAGCTAGGGCGCCGAGTGGGGCGGACGGGCATGCCGGTTGCTGTGGAGATCTTTAGTCCTCTATATTTCTAAACATTAAAAACAAATAAAGAAGGTCTGTGTCTATCCATGGACGCAAATTTGCTGATTATTATAAGCTGCCATAGAAACAAAACCATCAAAATAAAAACACACAATATTAACACATAGTTGTAGATCTAGCATTAATATGCAATATGGCCCAAAACTAATTCAAATTGAGGAAATAATCAAACATTAAAAATAATTATTATAAAAGTCATGTCAAATATATTTTAAAATGTCACATATATTGCAAAAAAATATTAACACTAAAAGAAATTATCCAAAAAATAGTTTTGATAGAGCAGTTTTGTTTTGAATTGAATTAGATTAATCGTATTGATATCATCCGTCGGTAATTAAAAGTTTTACTGCCATATCATAGGAATTCTTCCGACATGTAGTCAAGCATTTCCCTACAGAGTATATACCGAATGTTATGACTGCCCCTCTGTGGTCTAGTTTTTGGCGGTGTTCATTCGAACAATGACAGCTTTTTTTGATCAAATAATGAAAGTTCGTAAATATATAAAAAAAGGGAAAGGAAGTATTCATAGTTTTTGAAAAAGGAATACAAATGTCCAAATAATCAGCGAAACATAGTATGCTCTTCCTTTTTTCTTTTAATTTAAATGATATTAGCGATAAGACTGTATGATCATATTATTATTTTTGTAAATTTGTGTTTGATATGCTATAAAGAGTTATTCTATTGTATTCTATTCTAAATGATCGTATTAGTGTAATGGCTCGTAATGGCCTAAACAGAATTACCCTATAAAATTATTCCATATCGTAGAAATATGGCCTAATCTGATACCACGTATTTAATCCTGTAGAGAACGTATAGGTAGTTTTGTAGTGGATAGGTGACTAGCTTCTCAGTCCCGAGGTTGCGGGTTCGATCCCCACTGAATGCAACATTATATGTGCTATGTGGTTGTTTCTTAGTCTTGGACGTAATTTTAAAAGTGTATTATATCATATTAAATATATCGTTGAGTTAGTATCCCATAATACAAGTTCTATTTAGTTTAGGGCTAACTTGATCTGTGTATAATATGTTCGTTTATTTATTTATTTATTATTATTATTTAATGCACAAATTATGTATATGTACTTTCCAATCACATAAGTAATCTAACTCCTAGTAAGTTGAAAATATGACAAAGAGGTATAAAAATCTGTACAGCGCATTATGATGATGCCTTGTAATTTGCGTTTAAATTTATGTTATTTAAGTATTCATAGAATAGAATAGAATAGAATAGAATAGAATAACTCTTTATTGTACATCAAACACAAATTTACAAAAGAAATTATCATACAGTTAACAGTGAGGTACAATCGGCGGTCTTATCGCTAAAAGCGATCTCTTCCAGACAACCTTTGGAAGGTGAGATCGGTAAACTAGTTATCTAGGTAGATGCACAAAACAAGCTTACTTTAAAACTAACTTATTTAATTGAAATAATAACATAAATATTAATTACACAAAATAATATAGGTACATATTACACACATATGAACACACATACATACATAACTACATACTTTTATATATACAAGTAATACAAATACCTAAATAAAATACACAAATACGTTTTAGAAATATAATTAATACATATAATTTAAAAAGCAACAGTATTACTGCGCTTCAGTGAGATAGTGTTGTTTCACCAGATCCTTGAACACATTAAGTGATTTAGCCAGTCGCACCTCCACAGGAAGTGCGTTCCACAATTGCACAGCGTGTACAGAAAAAGAGGAGCCATAGAAATTGGTTGAATGAGAGGGAATGGTTAATTGAAGATTATGGTCTGAACGTAAATTAAGGTTATGGCAAGAAGATAGAAATTGAAAACGTTCTTTTAGATAGAAAGGGGTGGCAGGATTGAACAAGATAGAGTAAAGAAGAGACAAAGTATGCTTATTTCGGCGGAGGCGAATAGGAAGCCACTTAAGTTTAGAGCGATAAACAGACACGTGATCATACTTACGCAATTCAAAAACAAACCTTATGCATAAGTTTTGGAGACGCTCTAATTTATTTAGCTGTTCTTCCGTTAAATCAAGATAACAGGTATCAGCGTAATCCAAAATTGGAAGGAGTAGAGATTGAGCAGTCTCCTGAGGGAGCCCGCTGACGCGAACATCCTTCGGCTTACCGATTCTAATTGGGGTACCCAAGATAAATTGCAATCGATCATAATGCCTAAGTTCCTTACCACGGGGCTAAAAGAGATTGATTTTCCATCAAATAACACAGGTGGCAGTGATTTGTAATCAATCCTAGAAATCATTCGAGAACTACCGACTATTATTATTTGTGATTTATTTGGATTGACTGCTAGCCCATATGCCTCACTCCAACGCAAAATGCGCTCCAGATCACCATTAATCAGGCCAATGGACATATTCAATTGATCAATATTTGCTTGTGTGTAAATTTGAAGATTATCTGCATAAAGGTGGTAGGAAGAAGTGAGTTGATGAGAAATACTATTAATAAATATAGCAAATAAGAGAGGAGACAACACACCACCCTGTGGAACACCGGCAATTAAATCACACCACGGAGAATAAGAATCTTCGATGCGAATGCGCTGCCGACGCCCCTGTAGATAACTACGAAACCAGTCAATCACCGTTGGAGATATGTTAATAGAACGAAGCAAAGCCAATAATATATCAAAGTCAACAGAATTAAATGCGCTACTAAAGTCAAGCAGTGATAGAACAGTCAGTAATCCCTTGTCCATCCCCCAACGTATGTCATCAGTAATTTTAACCAAAGCCGTAACGGTACTGTGGGAAGGGCGGAAACCAGATTGGAAAGGATTAAGTAGATCATTTTTAGTCAGGAAATCATTTAATTGTCTGTGTACAAGTCGTTCAAGGACTTTAGAAAGGAAAGGGAGGATAGATATAGGGCGATATTCAGAGAAGGATTTTGGATTAACTTTTTTAGGAATCGGGGTGACTTGGGCTTCTTTCCATACCGTCGGAAATGATCCTGAGGTTATGGAGTTATTGAGGATATCAGTAATGGTGGGAATTATTATGTCAAGTATAGGCAAAATCATTTTACGACTTATACTATCACCACCTGTTGCGTTTGATGTAATTGACATAATATTCTTCTTAACATCACAATCGGAGAATTGACAAATAGTAAAGGGAGGATAATCCGGAGTTGGAAGTGTAGAAAGAAATTGCAGAGTGTCAGCTTTTTTAATACCATCAAAGGTAGACGTTGAGGTAAAATGATTATTAAGTGAAGTAAGGTTCAGATCTTTCGGGATTGAATCTTGACGAGATTTTCCAACTCCTAAGGATCTAAGAAACTTCCAGACTTTAGCCGGATCGCCATTCTCAACGGAATCATGAATGTGGTGTCGCTGTGCATCCCTACACACCCTATTGCAGTGATTTCGAATCACCACAAACTTTTCCTTATTTAGATCAGACGGCCGTGATTTAAACTTAGACTGGGCCCGAGTTTTCTTCGACAAGAGATCTCTAATTTCGTCAGTGAGCCATGGTGCAGGAAAATGTCTCATTTTAACGGCTTTTACCGGAGCATGAATATCGTAAAGTGACGTGAGTAAGGTATTAATTTTTTTAACTTTTTCATCAATAGTATCCCCTACGGTACATTCCGTCCAATCAATATTCGAAGCATCGTGTCGCAGCCTATCCAAATCTATACTACCAAAACTGCGCTGCAGGAGAATTTTCGACTTGTTTTTAGGTGGGCGAACTTTATAAGATACGAAAAAAAGATCGTGATGTGAAAAAGCATCAGCTGAAGTTTGGCCATGAAGGGCGACATGATTAGGAGAAGAGACAGCTATCAGGTCAAGAAGAGATGGAATGCAATTGGGTAAGTTGTGGGTAACATTAAGAGGAAGAATATGAAAATTACTGCTATGAAAAATCGAAGCTAGGGATTTTGAACGGGAATCACGTTTTAAAAGACAGGTGTTGAAGTCACCCATTATAATGGAGTGATCGTAAGAAGGGGTGAGGTCTTCTAAGAGTTTCTCAAAAGAAGGAAAAAAGTTTAATTGAAGGGATGGACTATAGTAGACACCAAGTAAAACTTTATTGTGACCTAGTACGAGTTCTAGGAACAAATGTTCACCTGCATTGGAGGGAGGAGGCTGAGTTGACGTGCTAATAATAGAATATGGTATATGAGTTCGAAGATAGATAGCAACGCCACCACCACGACCGCTTACACGATCGTTTCTAATGAGTTGAAACCCTGGTAAAGTATAAGAAGCGGAAGGAAGAAATGGTTTAAGCCAAGATTCAGATACAAGAATTGCGTGAATATTTTTACTCTCAAATGAATATAACATGTCATTAAAATGAGCAGGTATGCTTTGAGCGTTAATATGAATAATATTAAAGTTTTTGTGCAATGAAGAAAAATGAGTATCAAGTGTTTCAACTAGTGAGGGAACACTATAGAAGCTACCACTTGTATCTAAATCACTTGAAGAGGAAAAGGACACGTAAGAATCACTCGTGTCATCATCACTGACGTTCTGTTGCATAATAAAATAATAATAATATAAAAAATATGTATACTATATAGTTTCTATATAATATTAATTCTATTGGTTTGGTTGTGTTGTTGTTTTAGACAACACACACAGTGAACCATTACCTGCCAGCAAATTTTTATTTTTCATTTTCATTTTTCTTTATTCATAGTTGTTTTAAAGTTAAGAAATAAGTGGTTGAGTACGTGGTAGTGTCGGCTTAGAATAACTTTACCCTATTTCTTCCCGTAAGTGTTCGGTATAGGTGTCTTAGGGTATTAGGGCTTTTCAAGAGATATTTACATGATGCGCGGGGACACCCTTCCCCAAAAATGTTTATTTACAACCCCCCACTCAACTTCTATATGTGACTGAGTAATTTCTTATTCTGAAGCTCTGGTTACCCCGACTAGGGATTTAAATTAATAAAGAATAAATAAAGGAAAGAAAAATTTCGACACAGGCGGGAATCGAACCCGCGACCTCGGGTATACGCCCCGACGCTCTGCCAACTGAGCCACCGTGTCAATTGGCTGCCAGTGCGAAATTCCGAATTTTAACTAATTCGGAAGTAAATTCGGAGGTAGGAAACGCAAACACTACTTAAACGTGTAAAAGAAATAAAGGATAGAAGAATTTCGCACTGGCAGCCAATTGACACGGTGGCTCAGTTGGCAGAGCGTCGGGGCGTATACCCGAGGTCGCGGGTTCGTTTCCCGCCTGTGTCGAAATTTTTCTTTCTCTTATTTATTCTTTATTAATTAGTAATAATCCCCACATGAGGTTTTCATGAACAAAAAGATTTAAATTAGGGATTTAAAGTAAGTATATGATTGCATATACAATTCTACGTTCTGAACCTGAGGCTCTATTATGCATGACAATTTATTTTTCTTAATAATCTGGTCTAACCTTGCAAGTGCATAATTTACTTATAGCTTGAACTCCGGACAAACTAACAAATTCATTCCAATCGTTTAGAATACCGATGCGAAGTACTTTATATGACACCATTGTTTAAAAATAAATTCTAAATACACAGTATTGTCACCAATCTACATCACACAATCATAGACCGCTTGCTAGCACACACACAAAAATGATCAATTTTAAAAATGTTCTTATGTCTCAGTCTCCAACTGCTAGTCTTGATTTTTTTATTGGCCTGAGAATTAAAATTAAAAAAAATAGAATATTTAATCGTTAGATAAAAAATAAAATATAATAATAATCATTTATTTCAAAATGAAAAGATAAATCTTTGTTTTTTGAACGTCAAATTTCAACTAAATCCTAAGTTTACTTCAGATTCGACAGGTGTTTTGTTGAGAGAAGAACCCGTAAGAAACTCGTCAACACACGTCTTTTTTACGTCCATTACAGTTTTGGTGTTATCCCGGAAACATTCTGCACAGAGCCCTGATGACACCAAGCCACTTCATCGTTAATGTGATCATTAACATTGTAATAGGCTTTCGAACTAAAATTTCTTTTAACTACTGCTTTGAATTTGGTTTCTGATAAATTTAAAATGTCCTCAGGTATTTTACGAGGGACATGCCAAGAGAAGTTAGATACTCTTTTTTCATTTAATTGACACTGGCAAGCTATACATCATCTTATAGGCGGGTTTTTATTGACATATTTGAATATAGAACACACTTCTTTTATTTATTTTTTATTTGAATGAGCATCATTTTTCCGAGAATCTGGCGGTAATTCATTTGCAACAATGGAGCTCAGTCGACGTGATTTTCGCGCTATGATTTATTATGAATTTAAAAAAGGTTTAAAGCCTCAAGAATGTTTTGAACTTTTGGCTTCTACTTTTGGTGAGTCTGCTTGTTATCGAGCAACAGTATTCAATAGGTTTTCTGAATTTAAAAGAGGACGGGGATGTCTCGAAGATGAAGCGAAGACAGGACGGCCGCCAACCGCGGTCACGCAAGAAAACGTTCGTGCAGTCGAAAAACTTATTCGCGAAAACCGACAAATTACATATGAAGAGCTAGAGCTAGAACTAGGAATTGGATCACCAGCAATGCAAACCATTATTCACGACCGCCATTCTCTTTGTAATCGTTGTTCGAGATGGGTGCCGCACAAACTTACCGATGCATGAGCAGAAGGACCGTGTCGGGTGGATTGGTGCCTATTCATGATAGATAAATTCAACGAAGGCGAGAAAAAAACGTATATGATATACTGACTGGTGACAAAAAATGGCTATATAACTATGATCTTGAATCAAAGCGACAGTCAAATGTATGGTGCTTTGAAGACGAGCCAACTTCAACAAAATGTCGCCGTGCACAAAGCACACAGAAACAAATGGTCGCCTCGTTTTTCTGTAAAACGGGTCATATTGCTACTAGATAATGAAAGAACAGTAAACTCAGAATGGTATGTGACAGTTTGTGCTCCAACAGTAATATCAGCTTGGTGTGACAAGCGACCGAAGTCAGGAATCCGGCACCTTCTCTGGTACCACGACAATGCGGCGCCGCACACGCCTGCCAGAACACTATACTTTTTCGCCTCGAAAAATGAGTCAATACTCCCTCACCCGCCATATTCCCCTGACCTATTGCCTTGTGATTTTTACTTGTTTCCAAAAATCAAAGAAAAACTAAAGAGGAAGAAGTTTGGAAGCAAAGAAGATGCGCTGGTTGCCTATAATTTTGAGATTTCTGAGGTATCTAAAGAAGGGTGGTCACAGGTATTTTCCAATTGGTTCAGACGTATGGAAAAGTGTATAAGTGCTCAGGGTGAATACTCTGAAAAGATCGATACTTGTAATAAAGAATAAATTTTATAATTTTTGAATATTATTTAAACACTTTATTGCATACAAAACAACACATAAACAGTATATTACAGAATAGGTACAACAGTATATGTACACAATGGCGGACTTATCGCCTTAACGCGATTTCTTCCAGTCAACATAAAGGAAGTGAGGAACAAATAGACAACACTTTAAAACATTATGGACAAGTATATATACAACTTAAACACAACTTATCTACAACCTGTATTTTAATTATATATAAAAAATATTATATCAAATATACTATACAATAAATAAAGCGACATGATAGTCCAGTGGGTAAGAACACCCGCCCGAAAAACAGAAGGGCGTGAGTTCCAATCCTGGGACGGACCTACACCAATTTGTCTTTTCTAAAGTCATATGTGTGGTTAATTTATCATGGTTGCTAACGGTGAGGGAAAACATCGTGAGGAAACCCACATGGCTGAGTTGTACTTAGTCATGTGACAGTGTATTCGTACAAAAAGGCGATAGGCCTGCCCCCTATCACGTTAGTACACTGTCTAAGCAAAACGTGGGTACCTTCTCTGGAAACTAGATGGCGCTTGCCATGTGAGTTCAGGAGTATTGGTACCTCTGCCAACCCCTTCGGGAATAAAACGGCGTGAACGTTTATGTTATGTTATGTTTATACAATATCTTAATAAATATACATACTTCTATATATATGGAATATCTAGTTTCTTATGGCATGTCCCTCGTATTATACATTTTTACGCATAACCCCATGAAAGATGAATTTACTTTTGAGATGAGACTTCGATGCCGGTGAAGCATAAATCAAATGTGTAAATTGATTTAAAAAAACGGCAGCATGTAGAGAAGACAGTTAGCCAGAGCTACTATCTCAGCCATTTAGGAAATTGAGTGTGGGATAGATTGTACAGTTTAGGATAGTTGGTGGTAGTTTCCAGCCACATGGCCAATAGATCGCTTGTTAAAATGACGTTTCATGTTATACAGATCCACAATCTTTTCTTGGCTGGTAAGGGCGTCGCGGTCATCGATATTAGTATTGCCAGTAAATAAAAATTTACCATTATAAGGGAAATAATTTTTATATTGAATACTGAAAATAAAAGCGTTTATTAATAAACATCATAAAAATAATTGTCATTAAGAAAAGTTTCCACTACAAAAAATACTTATGAAAGTGATAATTTATTATATATGTAGGTCACCCTATAATTTTTATTTAGTTAAGAACTACCTGACAATGACAGGCCGAAATTTCAAAATGGTGGCAGTAGTACAGTCGCCATCAGATATATCGGAGCGGCCGAGGTACTCAAATATATCTGAGCAGCAATAAATTTCAATAAATTCTTTACGGTAAATAAGGTCAATAAGATCTGAACATCCAATTCGCCACAAATATATGAGCAGTGGTTTTTCAATTATATCTGCACACTCAAAGAGACAATAATATCTGATAGCACAACTCGTCAAAGTTATCTGCTCAGACAGGGTGATCATAAATATCTGAACATTTAGGGAAAATGTACCTTATAGCACTAGGCATACAGTTTTAAATTATTTAACTAACTACGCTGGAATACATTTTCTACTCAACCACCATTTCGTTTTATCAATGTCAAAACTAATAAGAGTTTTCTGCAGGGAGGTTTTCTCCACTGACCAACTAATCCGTACAACTAGTTGTACGTAATAATTTTTCACTGGTACAAAAACACCAAGAGGTAAAATAACTTAGAACTTTTGAAACCATGTATTCCATTTTTTAATTACATTGTATGTACCAGGGTAGCATAAATATAAATGCAGTTTTAATAAAATAAAAGGATAAACTAGTTCTTACAAAATTATACTTTTTCCTGCTGTCTTCTTTAACGTACCATACGTATTCATAAATATATATATAACGATATATACTCACGGCTATAGATCCCTAGAAGGGGTAGCCAGAGCTAAGGAATTAAAAATTCCTCAGCCACTTTTGGAATTTTTAGTGGGGAAAAGATGGTAATATAAAGGTTGTTGGTGATGGGTCTCCAACCGCATCGCCCAAAAATCCATTAAAAGCCCCAATACCGTTAGTCGCCTCTTACGTACACCCACCGGAAGAAATGGGGTAGTGCTATTCTAAGCCAACACTACACGGCATATTAAATGAGGACAATAAATTTAAAGGCTTATAATTAAAAATAAAAAATTTGAAAATAAAGAACATGTATTATTGTTAAAATACAAAAACAAAACACAAGTTAGGACTTGAACCCTGACGCAACGGATTATAATTATGATTACTAATTACTTAACCGCTAGGCCATGGTGACTAACGCAATAGTGGATGAAATAGTGCAAGGCATTCGTACCTATTTTAATTTGGCAGCTTTAATATTATCATAGATATAGAATGACATAGATTGACAGTAACTGACAAACGTCATAGCATAAACGTCAATGAAGGCAGGACCTCTCACGAACACGATACCAGCCTAAAACGATTTTGGCATAAAACATAATAATTTACTTATTTACGAATAAATAATTGACGAATTCGTTAATTCAGCCCCCGTAGCATGAGGCGTGTGAGAGCGTGTATGTCGCGTGAGAACTGAGAAACTGACAGATGTTGTATGAACAATCTGTCAGTTTCTCACTTCTCACGCGACATACACGCTCTCACACGCCTCATGCTACCTATACTGGTATTTATGTCTTAACATACATACATACATATACTCACGGTTATAATTCCCTAGAAGGGGTAGCCAGAGCCAAGGAATCAATGTCTTAACCTTGGTGATTTTTTGATAAAGTTCTTAATATTTAATAGCACAGAATCTAAATCGAATACTTATTCTATGGCAAACATAACATTAGTTAGTTATTTATTGCATTACAAGTCTATATGCTTTATTATAGATCTTAAACCAAAGTTTTCAATGCAAATATATGATAAAAAAAATATCTTTTGTCATCATAATACTACAATTAAGTTTACAATTTGGCAAAAATAACAAATGCGTGAATTTTTATCAATTTTAATAGTGCTAGTATGGGATCCGCCATACTAATGTCACGCACACACTCGTTTACGAACACCGTTGTACTTTTTTTTAATCTCGCCTGTCGTATTTGTATTGCGAATCTATATATGTAAGTATAGCATATTAAATCTGTAAATATTGGATAAATAAATGCAGTGCATTATATGCAATGACAGTTATGTTGACGTTTTTGTGAATTGCCAAATATTTAATTCAAATGTGTCACTTGTAACAAGACTGTAAAGTTGCTTTTCGCATATTTATATTTTGTATATCTGCTCATTTTGTAAAAGGAAAATTCATTACATCCGTACAATTACATTTGAACTGTATGCCTAGTACTATAAGGTACATTTTCCCTAAATGTTCAGATATTTATGATCACCCTGTCTGAGCAGGTAACTTTGACGAGTTGTGCTATCAGATATTATTGTCTCTTTGAGTGTGCAGATATAATTGAAAAACCACTGCTCATATATTTGTGGCGAATTGGATGTTCAGATCTTATTGACCTTATTTACCGTAAAGAATTTATTGAAATTTATTGCTGCTCAGATATATTTGAGTACCTCGGCCGCTCCGATATATCTGATGGCGACTGTACCAGTAGTCACCGCCGGCCAAGAAAAGATTGTGGATCTGTACAGCCTGTTGACAGATGGAATGACAAACAAAAATCCGAAAAATATATCTCGTGCCATTTACTCACTTGGTGTTCATAGAACCCCGTTTTTGCTTGGGCTATTCGTATGTATTCAATAGATAGGGTGAAGAATTATCGTCACTACTTACGAATCATGAATACTTGTTTTTTCCTTAATTTACAAGTCTTGATTGAATAATATTGGGAGTGACGTCACGAGCGTTATGCTAGCGTAACACCGTCGCGACAATATTAATTCGTAAAATTGTTTTGACTACTAAAATTGTACTGTAAAGTTTTGAAGTGCACGTAAATAATTACAAATATCATATTGTTTTATTTGTGAAGTGAAAAAACCCTGATTCAAGTGTTTTTTCCTCGAATATCTTGGGACTCTTTGATTTCGGAATAAATAAATTTTCAAAATCACCCACACTTAAAAATACAATTCAAATATTTTTACAATAAAATACCAGTAGCGCTATCTATTGGCATTCTAGTAAACTAGTAGAACAGTATTCTAGTATTGATTTTATCAATCACAATGCCCAAGTGCTCGGCTTGTAAGAAGATCACACAACTTCGAACAGATGGCGTCGAATGTCATAAATGTCTGTTATCTTATCATCGCGCGTGTGTCGGGATGCCACCATCAAAAACCATACCCACTGGCTGGGTGTGCCCAGAGTGTACCCGATCTATGCCTCGAGATAACGGGGCGGAAACGCCGGTTAAGGGAATGCTAGAGTTTGAGCGGCCATTAACTAGTACGAGTGGAGCCATTTCCCAAGTAGAGAAGTCTGATGAGGAGGCCGGCGAGCATGAGCGGCAACTACTGTTGCGTGACGAAATAAGAGTACTTAGAGGTGAGCTGGCCAGTTTCCGATCTGAGTTTAAGTTTTTCCGGGAGACAATCACGGCAATTAACTGTAGACTGGACGATTTCGATCAAAGAGTAAACGCCATGGAAAAACTGTTGTCAGACAGAAATACATCTAGTGGTACAAAAGTACTGGAGGAGGCCATAGAAAATCTTCAAATTCAGCTCCAAGAACGGGACCAGGATGCCCTTGCTAATGACATACAAATTTCAAATTTACCGGAAGACAAGGGTGAAAATACTATTCATCTCGTGACAATCGTGGGCTCGAAGTTGGGGGTTAAATTGGATGAGCGGGACCTCGTGAGTGCGGTGCGTATGGGGCAGCCGCGTGACGGCGGCGCGGCGCGGCCGGTCGTGGTGCGGCTGGCTCGGCGCGCCACTCGCGACGAGCTGTTACGCGCAGCGCGGGTGCGGCGCGGCGTCACCACCGCGGACCTGGGGCTGGGCGGGCCGCCCACTAAATTTTATGTCAACGAGCGACTCACCAGGCTGAACAGAGCGCTTTTTAACCAGGCACGTGAACGCGCTCGTGCAGCAGGTTGGAAGTACGTGTGGACGCGGGACGGTCGTGTGTGTGTCAGACAAGGCGATGGGAAGCCCGTCTCAAAAATTCGGAGGGAAGCTGACATTGTTAATATTTTTGGCTGCGAAAAAGTTGGTCAATGATTCTTTGCATAATGAAATAATATGGACGGTTATAACGATTTTATCTTTTTGGTTTTTGGATTTTAATTTGTTAATATTCTATCACTTTTTGCTTATTAATATATATACAGATTGTAGTTTTAATACCTTCATTAATTTAGTTTCATTTATTTGCGAGCTAAGAAAGAACAATGTTGCTAATTACTGTGTGCATACTTATGATGGTTTTACAAATGGTATTTTATATAAAGTATTTCTCTTCTCTGCAACAGTTGAATGCAGGTTACCTTGCGGCAGGTCACACTCAAAGTTTTTTTGTGATTATTTAAATATATTACAACGTAGCTATATAAGTATAGTCTATTTTATACTATTAAAACTGAACAATAATACATATAGTTTGTCTTACTCTTTTATATCGGTCAAATATTTCTATTGTCGTATTAATGTTCGCCATATATACATATTATTAGTATTTAATGGAATATATACTTGTTATAATATAATATTCGTTTTACAGTATTTGTATGTAATAATAATAACTAAAGATATATGTATGTTTTTTAATATATGTATAATAATTTATTCATTCATATTCGTACAATCGTACCATGACTCGAATTAAAAATTTGCAGTTAGCACTATTTAATGCTGGGTCACTGGGCACGGGGCATGACGAATTAACTTCTATTATACTTGACTTAGGACCAGACATAATAGCAATAAATGAGACTTGGTTGCGCGAGGGACGAGAAGATATTGCCCCGGTGGTCCCGGGTTACCGGCTAAGACATATCCCACGTCCGACCACATTGCGGACGAGAGGGGGTGGAGTAGGATTTTATTTAAGACAGGGTTTAAATGCGAGAGTTTTCCCTCATCCCCCCTCTTTAACTACTGAACAAATGTGGTTGCGCGTAACCTTAAATGGCATAAGGATTTTAATTGGTACGGCGTACAGACCACCGTGGCATAATGTTGACGATTTTTTTGACGCTATTACGGTAACTATTACATCAAGTGGAAATTTTGACAGATTAGTACTATTAGGTGACTTTAACATCGATTTCTATGACTCCAACGAACGAAACTGTAGATTACTGAATCAATTTTTGACTAGCGTGAACTTGAGACAAATTGTTAATAAGCCAACTCACTTTACAGAACACAGTCAGTCGACTATCGATTTAATATGTACCGACGCCCCTGTCCGGTGCTTAGATATCTATCATATTCCTGAATTAGGCCGTCATGCTTTTGTTACAATGCAACTTGACTTAAAAAAACCTAAACTTGTACCTAAGACAATTACTTACCGACCACTGAGAGATATAGACTTAGATAAATTTAATCATGACCTGACAAAGACAGACTGGGATTCAATTAAACAAATTGACAACGTTGATGGCATGATTGCGGAATTCAACTTTCGTGTTACAAAATTATTTGACCTCCATGCCCCCATTAAAACTGTAGTGGTAAAAGATGCTCCAAAACCTTGGTTAACACCGACTGTGAGATTGATGATGCGGTTACGTGACAGGGCACATCAAAAGTCCAAGAAGTTGAAAACTGAGGTGAGTATACGGTACTACAAGGACATGAAACACCAGGTTATCCAGGCAATTCATGATGAAAAGAAAGCTTTCTTTAAACATGCTATTAATGGCAATGCTGGAGATTCGCGTTCACTCTGGAAAAACTTAAAACGTTACATTTTGCCTAACAAACGTGAGACTGAACTACCATCATCTTTTAATAACCCTGATGACATCAACCAGTTCTTCAGCAATATTCCTGGTACTAATGACGTCTCCTTATCCAATTTAACTTATTTTGAATTTAACCGATACAGTCAATCCACTTTTTCTTTGAAACCTGTGACTTGTGAAACAGTGTCTAAAATTGTTAAAAAAATTAAAACTACAGCTAAAGGACAAGACGACATAGACATTGACATGATATTGTTCACTTTACCGATGACATTAGACGTATTGACGTGCATTGTTAACAGAAGTATTGAAACGTGTAAATTTCCTTCTCATTGGAAAATTGCCAAAATTAAACCGCTTCCAAAAAAACCTAATCCTACTGTCACTTCCGATCTGCGAGCAATTAGTATCTTACCATGTGCATCAAAGATAGTGGAGCGGGTGGTGTGCGATCAGCTGTCGGGGTACCTGGAGGAGAATAATATCTTACCGGAGTTTCAGTCTGGGTTCCGCAAGGGCCATTCAACGGCGACAGCTTTGCTGGATGTCGTTGATAACATTTTAAAAGATCGCGACGATGGCTTATCTACATTGCTAACACTATTAGACTTTTCTAGGGCTTTCGATTGTTTATTCACACCCCTGGCACTGTCCAAGATGTCGTATTATGGATTTGATGTGCCTACGGTTTACTGGTTCAACAGTTATCTGTCTGATCGAAAACAGTTCGTAGAACTGCGGAAAAGAAATGGAGAAATCTGTGTTTCGTCTGAAAGTAGATTAGATAGAGGAGTTCCCCAGGGATCGATCCTAGGTCCCTTGTTGTTTATTTTGTATACTGCGGATCTCGTTGACATCGTTAAGGAATGCAATCTACACATATATGCCGACGACGTGCAATTGTACATTTCTGGAGATCCTAAAAAAACGGCAGAAACTGTCAGTAAACTGAATTCTGATCTAGATCGTATTGTTGCTTGGTCCGAGCGAAACTGTTTGGTTTTAAACCCGGCAAAGTCCAAGTATATGATACTCGGAACAAAAACACAAATCCATAATACGGTGGCTGCCTTGGCGTCCTGCAATGTAGCTGTTAGGAATCAACCACTGGAAAGGGTGATAGAAGCACGTAATCTCGGTATACTAATGGATGGAGAACTTCGGTTTGAAAATCATATTTTGTCTGTAGTTAGTAACTGCTTCTATCGCCTTAAGGTTCTTTATAATATACGCGACTACCTGAGTGTGGATTTGCGTGTTCACCTCTGTGAGTCGCTGGTATTATCGAGATTAAACTACTGTGATGTGGTTTATGGCAGCTGCATTTTTGGTCGTACACAAAGGCTGATACAGCGTGTGCAAAACGCATGCGCACGTTTTTGTTTTCGCATCCCTCCTCGTTCCCATATCACCCCGTATTTGGACGATGCAAAGCTATTGAATATGCAGGGCCGTAGACGATTACACCTTTCCACTCTGCTGTTCGGTGTAGTTAGGCTGGAATCGCCCACTTATTTGTATAGAAAACTGCAATGGTCAAAAAGTGGCTATCAGTATAAAGTTAGAGCGATCTTGCCGACGCATCGGTCAGCGGCGTTTCGGGGTAGCTTTAGATTTGCAGCGTCCAAGTGCTGGAATGATATTCCACCACCTATACGTGCTGTGACCAGTAGGGAAACTTTTAGGCGTAAGCTTAGAGATTACTTGCTGGCACAGCAAAACCCATCCCGCAATGTCCTACCTGCAGACTCCCATTTATGATTGTGCTCCTTTATCCCATTTTATCTTTACCATATATCATATCTCTATATTATAAATATAATATTGTATATGTATGTGAACATATATGTATAGATGTGTATGTGAATATATATGTAACTTATGTTATATTTACTTTTTATGTACTATTGAATATTGCGATGGTAATATATTCGTCTTCTATATCTGCTGTATGTTTGTACACTGTAATTATTATATTATTAATTTTTGTTTATTTATTATATAGCGTTGTTAAATATACTTATTAAAATTTAATATATTTAAACATATTGTATGTGTGTCCACTACTCTGTTGCGGTTAGTGTAATGCTCGCAATTTCACTTGTGTCGGTGCTGACTGAAAATCAGTGTTGTGAGTTCTCAGAGCTCACAACGTTATGCTGAGTCAGCACCGTTTCGCTGTGCAGAGACCTTTGTATGTAAATGGTAAACTTATGTTGTTATTTAAAAAAAAAAAAAGTTTTTTATTTTCTATCTTTGTCTTCTTCTATCTTTTTTCATGTTTTTTTTTTTTTTTTCCAATGTTGTTTTTGTCAAAGCTTTTATTTTTTATTTTTATGTTTAACTGTATGTCTCTTGCTCATCTGTGCAGCGAATAAATGTCTCTCTTTCTCTCTTTCTCTTTCTCTCTTTCTATACAAGACAATGAGAACGCGTGACTAATTATTCGCAGTGGTCAAAGTCGTAGTCCAAAGCAAAACTAGGTATGATTTAGTTTACTATTTACTATGTCACATGTTGCAATAGTAACATCTTCTAAACGCACAAAATCGGATTTGTTTTTGGTTTACATAAGTAATTGAAACGCTTTCGATACTAAATTGGCCTCTGGGTAACAACAGGGGCCTTAAGACCCCTCTGGGCAAACGATGTATCGGAGCCATATTCTGTTTTATCGGCGAGTTTTATGTATTAACCCGTTTCGCACCCTTTTTAAGAAGTTTACGCTGGTGGAGGAGTATTTAATTTTGAATATTAATAAGTATACTATGTATATAATGACGAATTGCATGATGTTATTTTGTTATATCGAATAAAGGGTACATTAAATTAATAAAATAAAACATTACATACGCTGCCATTTCATTTATTTGACACACAATGCGCACATACGCTTTTATTTATCGTCAAAGCCTATGACCAAATCAAATTAAGAATACATTATAATTGTTTGTATACGGAAAGAAAATTATATATTTTGACTAAAATTATGGACATATTTCATTTTAATCACTAGACAGCCTCTAGTTCTATAACATTTCCTATATGTGGATTTTCCAGACAAAACGAGCTGGGTCAGTAAATATTGTACAGGCAAATACCGTTGTTTTAGTCAGCTATTAGAATAACTCAAAACAGTTCGTCAATGAACTATCGAGCTTCTTAAACATATCAAATATTGTCATTTAGGTATACTGCATGCTCTGTATATAAATGCGAACGCGTAAGGCGGATCAGCGAGCGACAGAAAGTGTTTTCTTGCGCGCTCCGCCGATCGGCCAGCTTGGATATTATAGTAGGAGTTCCATACTAAATCACGGGAAATTGTCACCTGGTGTTTGGAGTACCCACGTTTTGCTTGGACAACGTACTCACGTTGTAGGGGGCAGGCCTATCGCCGTTTTATTCGAATCCTTGCCACATGACAAAGTACAACTTAACCAACCTTGATAAATAACCACACATATG
>CAUYWD010000311.1:0-67224 GCA_963576735.1 Bedellia somnulentella | reverse complement strand
ATGAGTCTAAATGCTTAAAACTGCATACTGTCGGCCATTGTGTACTAGCCGCTTTTCAAAATGTATAAATATTTTTTGTAAAATTAAACTAAGCTCATATACAATGAGATCTTTATCTATAAATAACAATGCGTCTGTTAACTTGAATTGATTGTTATACCGAAACTAAAGAAAAACTTTTATACCTTGCTCTCTCTAACTCAATATTTCTTATTCGCTTACACTTACACAGATAACGCCGCCCAATATCATTTCAATTCATATAATTTCATTCAATTTCATTATTTAGATTTGATGCGATAGGAATAATTAGTAGCAACCTATCTGGATGCTATCATCATATGACATATGATTAATCATATACTACTTGTGAAATGTTCCATGCATAATTTTTTTTTTTTTTATTTATTGACATGGCTTGGAAGCTAGTCCTTTAGCCGAGACATTTAATTAATATCTAATACAAATACATATTTTTTTTTCAAAAAACTTAACACTAAACAAGAAACAATTCAAAAATTACATGAAACTGAATCAAAAAAATTAACATTCTTTTTGAACGTAACCACCAACACAAACACATTACACACATTAACAGAACAATCAATTGAATAGATATAGTAGACAAACAAAGTATTGACATGTGACAACAAACACAAAGTCACAAACGTTAAGACTTCTTTTTCTCTTAATTCTTCTTATTATAGTTCTTAGAAACAAGCATTAAGACTTGAATTTCATATCTTCTCCACTGTATTACATATATAATTATATAATGGTCTAAAAAAGTGATGATCTTTTAACATATCTTGTACGCGGCGGGGTACAACTAGGTTATTTTCAGCTGCAGCATCATTTAAAGAGTCCACCAGTAGAAGTCTTTGTATTCCGAATGCCGAACAAGATTCTACTATATGATTTAGCGTGCAGTTGTCGCATTTGTCACAATGTGGGCAACTGCTGTTATCTTTTATCTTCATTCGATGCAAATGTGACGGTGTAAGACAATGTCCAAGTCTCATGCGATTAATAATAACCACAAACTTCCTGGAGTCGCATATTGTAGTATTGTACCAAGGTGTTGCAGGTAAGATGTTTTGTATTTCGGCATACCACTTCCCTTTTTGCGCTAGGTGGGTGCAATGTTTTCAGGTGATGATGAGTACAGATTTACTCATTTTGATTTCCACAAACTTTAAACTAATTAAATTATGCATCATAGGCCCTATCAATGCATTGTCGAATTTGATGGATGTAATTCATAAAATTTGATTTTATTTGCGTAGCATTAATAGGAGTTCGACGGGGTACAGATTGTAATGGCAATAGATTTTCTTCATGGTTTACTCTCATACCTACATGGATTAATTCACCATTCCTATTATAGCGGTCAGTACTACCTGGTGGAGTATAAATAATGCGAGATGTTTTGCTCTTTCTTAAAAAAATGTGTAGTAATAAACAGCTGAGAAGTTTTAACGACATCTAATGGAATAGGTCTTTTAAATACTCTAAAAACTGACGATAATATCCCGAAAGTATTCTCTACGACCGCACGAGAACGTGATTGAACATTCTTTCTGGGGTACCTAACAGATGATGCCCAGGAAAGGGCTTCATTATATGAGTACTAAGAGCAAAAGCGCCATCACCCAGAAAAACATAAGGCATATTAGTATTATTTCCAGGAAGTGGGCAACTAGGTGGTAAATTTAGGGTCCCATCACATATTTTTTTCCACAAATTGCTTTGATTTAAAACACCTCCATCGCTTATTCTCCCTTGGCTTCCTATGTCAGCAAACAAAACACAGTAATAACTATCAACTAGGGCTAATAAAACGATGCCAAAACTTTCTTTGTAATTAAAGTATTCAGTTCCATGGGTTTGATTAGCTCTGCTGGTACGTAAAATATCTTTATTTTGGTATCTGTTGATACCAATGCATTATATGCAGTCTTGGCGTAAAGAATGTCTAAACCTTATGCTGTTTTCATATCTAGGGTTTTTTTAATAGCGCCTCCAACTCAATCAGCGGCGCCTTTACCGTGCGCAGCTTCAAAAAATGACCAGGAACTGTTAGTAAATCCATATTCGTAAATTTTCTGGCTAAAAAGAAAGAAATTCTTCTTAAAAAAATTAATGGTACTTATATTTGGGTGCTCATTCTTCACGTAATTAAGGATTAAATCGAGATGTCCCCACATGGATTCTGGATTGTGCGTGTTGTCAGGAGATATGGAACAGAATGATTTCGGTTCTTGGTTTTTAAAATATAAAACACCCGTGTGCAGTGTGATTTGGTCTTTCACAAAATGTGTAGCTTGGACCTCCTGGTGATATTTAAGAACATAATTTTCTGAGAAATCTATGTGTATTAATGATTCATGTTCTTGCAGATTATAATCTGCAAATAATTATTTTGACATTGTTTGAACTGCTTGTATTGATAGTAGACGTTGAAAACGTGTTTTTTGAAAGTCGTCATTTCTCTGTTAAATGTTTCTAGTAAATCCCTGAGCGTCCCTTCCTTTTCAGTCTTCATAATTTTTTTCTCTTTTTTGACATTACCTTCTTTGCCATATTCATATTCTTGTAAGCTCCACTTAAAGCATTTCACTTGTATGTTTATATCTGTTTCACCATTATCTATGCGTCTTCCAGAACAATCTGAACAGTTATCGTACATTCAGCGTTTGTATTTTAAATCACAGACTAACCCAGATACTACATCATTCAGTATATTGCTTTAAAGCAAACCAAACGATTTTAAACTGTCTATCATGAATTGCATATTGCAATGTTTTACACATGCGAATCTCCGGAGTATAGATTTCAAAAATTATTTACGGATATCGACCTTGGTGATCAGAAACCGCTAGTGTACTGTTTGTCATTTTCAACAAACTATTCAACTACCGAATAGACTCGGCGTTTACTAGAAGAGGGTTAACAACAGCAAACCCAGTATAACTTATAATTATTATTTTTTAAAGGGGGGAGCTATGTGCCGTTTCTATTTTTACGACACATTCAGTAGATAAATATTTAATATAAATCAAGATAAAATCATTTAGTAAAGATCACGTTTAGGGTTAATATATAAGCTAGGCATTTTATTAAATAAATCAGACTTGTAACTGAGCATAGATCAAGCCTTTTACTACTCTCCCGAAGGATTGCCAAATGACGGCAAAGGCAGTAAGTATACAAATGTTCAATATCTAATTCTTGAAAAGATTTCGTCATCACTATCATCACTTGGATTATAATTACGAGCGAGGTTTCCTTAGTGATGGGTATTTTTCCATCAGTATTAGAAGCATCAGGAATGAAAAGCTCTTTAAAATCGTTTTTCAATTTATACGAAGATACATTATACGATTTTGAAGCACCCCTCAGTGTTTCGAATGTTTCTCAATCGTAATTAACTCCAATATCTAAGAGAATAGTTCTTCGTGAATCTCGTGATATGTGAGGCTTTACCGTAATAGGTTTTCTAGATACAACTTTTTTGTCAGGTTGATCATTTTTATCAGATTCTGATGATGTATATAATATCGGAACTCTTTTTAGGCGTTCTTTTGATTTAAGTAAATTATGACTTTTTAATAAAAACAACCACAAAATCCTTTTTTGGGTGAACTCGCACAGAAACAGCTTAAAATTCTTGAAGCTACGTTATGTTATTGGATTGAATCAGGCGTTACTTTGCGGAAATCCATAGCTTATCCGAGTCACTCGGTGGTCAGCTGCCGAACTGTCTACTAACTGCTCGTCAATGACTCGTGTTGAGTCGAAACGCGTCGCATGTTTGTGGTTGCCTGTGGTTTTCGCTTGCGGGTGTGTGTGTGGTGCATTGTCTGCTTTTCGATTTCTTGTAAGTGGAAGGGCGGGCGGTGCACAGTGCATGTTGCATGAAGACTGCAGGTATTATTTAGCGGAATTAAGCGAAGAAATTTATTAATATTAATATTGCTACGTTATGTATTTGATCTGTAGTCTGAGTTTGATGAATTTTCATTGTATTCGGAACGTCTAAAAGATCTAATAAAGACCTCTGGTTATCTTCCTCGATACTTGTTATACTGTCATAATCAATACAAAGAAGTTTTACTTTAGTTTCGTTTATTACACGTGTGTAAGCAGATTCTGCATCTAGGACGTCATTGGTTGGTAGTCCAAGATCCCAGAGCGATAAGACTTAACTTATTTTCTAAAAGATGAAACTTTAAGTTCTCAGTAGTGTCTCATGTACTTTGTATACCTGCGTGTTTGTGAAGTTTGCCCAGTGACACCTGGGCAGGTACCAGGTGAGAAAGGTGACTAAAAACAAGAGTTACTGTACTTAAATTTAGAGGGCTGGTTTTCCTTTCTGACCCATGGTACACCTGTGTGGTTCACCTAGGTGATCCACGGGTATTTTTTTTACCCGTTGTCTACCCTCAGGTGAACCACGAGTAAACACCTGAAATCATGTGCCTGTAGTACACCCAATAGGTGTTCTACGGGGAATTAATTAAAATGTTGTACCCTTGGTTCACCTAAGATATTTAACTAACTAGGCACTTACCCCCCCCGTATGAATAAAAACTTACCGAGCGTTTTAACTATTTGACGTTTATCCATGTATATTCATGTATGCGATTTTGCCATTTTTTTCGAAAACTAAAAGAGTTCTGATACTTAATTCTTTAAATAATCTATTTTACCCTGCCTCGTATAACACCGATTTTCTAATAATTGAGTAAACTATTATTCCTTCAATCGTTTAGCAGATATAGGTATACCATTTTACAAATACCCTAACAAGGGGTGGGATCATAACTTTGGCATATTCTGTGGGTATTAAGATACTGGTTTTGTCGTATTTGGCTACAAATTACCAGTTTGTCATAGTCAGACCTATAATAACGCCACTGTAAACCTTCCATATCTTTATTCATACGACCGTTAAACTTTAAACAACATTTAATTGAAAAATATTATTTATTTGGAGGTAATAGTAAGTACATGCAAAATAATATTATATCCTTGTAACTAAACTTTTGGCAATAAATGTTTAAAACTTAAAATAGGAAACTTTCAAAAGAATAATGAGGCATTAACATCGCAGTTTTTCTAATGCAGTTTCAATTGAAATCTCTTTATTTACTACTTGCATTTGAATATTCATAATGTATGCATCATTGTCAACTTGTATTTGCCTTCGTTTATTGGGCCGTCTGTATGCATGTGATACAGTAGAATTACTCAGCAAGAAATTCAGCAGTCTTTGTAAAGTTATGGTATTTTTATTTAATGTCCTATTTAATTTGGCATTAAACCCTTCCGCGACGTTGTTGGTACGATGAAATTGACCAAAAACACTCAACATGTTACTAAAATGTTCTTTGAACCAAAATCGCTCCACGTAACTCAAAAATTTTTTCATCGGAATATTGTAAGCTTCACATTCACTAACGATGAATTTCCACGCTTCCAGTATATATTCTTGGGGTAGTAACGGCAGAGCTGCCGTCAAGGCAACAATTCGCCTTTGTGGTTTTGATTTAAGTTTCCACTGTTTGATCTTCTTAAAAATCGCGTTGCTCCAATGATAGTAACACCCTACTATCATCAAATTTGGAAAAAAAGTCATTAACGCATTCAGAGCTCCTAATTCATAATCCACGTGAAAAACTTGTGGATTCCATGCAGGTAACTGACTTTTAATTAAATCAAATACCGTTAAATATGTACTTTGTTTTTTATCGGGTAATAGGCAAAAAAACAAAGGTATTACCTTGGTGGCATTGGTTGTACTGCCAACTTCCCCATAGATTATATAAAGCTGGTAAAATGGTTTGGGGCAACTTTTAAATGTCCCATCAGCGAAAAATTCTGTGGCAGATCCTATTAATTCCCGAGCTTTCAGTGAAGAGAACACAAGAATGCATGATTCGTTTGAGTAGTATTCGGCTAACACAAAACTTGAAAACCTTTTTGGCACTTCAACTTCTGTAAAGTTTTTGAACACAGTTTTCTTCACCCCCTCTGTATGATTTCTTGCATTATACAAACGATGCTTGATACTATCTAAGGCGGGAAAAGTGGCAACAATGTGGAATCCTGAATCCCTAATAGATGAAGCCACTTTTTCATAAATTTGTGGAATTGGTAAGTCAGATTTTGTTACTTCTGTCTTCATAGAAGCAATTTCCATGTCAAGTATATTTTTGTTTTTGTTTGGAGTACACTTATCGTGTTCCTTTCTTTTCACTATTACATTTTGCTGAAAATATTTAACAAGGATTATTATGAGATAAGGTATGCAAAAAATCTACCAATAAGTCCTATAACAATAACTTCAAAACAATTACAATATTGAACTCACATTAATAATGATGTTTCCTCTGCATTTCTTATGTTTATAAGATGAACACCTCCACAGTTTGGAGCCATTCTTAAAATCCTTCAACTTGTAATACTGATGACCAGCATTTAACATAACATGTCCTCCTTTTCTTTGTATAATATCAAATTCTTTGGGTTCCTCGGCCGACATTATAATTTTTAAAAGGTTTAAATAATACCTACTAAACACAACTTTGATATTTGTATCTTTGTTTATCGTAGGCGACCTGACAATTGTTTAATGCTATCTGTCATAAATTTTAAATAGAATCAGAATTCATTTTGAACTTCATATAGCCAGTTTGTGTAAGGAGATCTGTGTAGAACAAAGGTCTTACATGCCATGTCTGTCACACACTGCACTTGCTGATTAGATACTACGAGTAATCTTTCACTAACAGCTAGGTATATCGATGAATAAATTAATGATATTATGTATATGAAACCCTAAGCCACTAAACAGACGACTTTGATATAAGGTAATCCATGGGTACGTTGAATTACCTGTGGAACACCTGGGTATACTATGGGTAAAACGTATTCCCCGTAGAACACCTTGGTGGACCACGGGTAAAAAAAAATACCCGTGGATCACCTAGGTGAACCACACAGGTGTACCATGGGTCAGAAAGCCGGATTTTTAGATATATTTTATAGAATATCATTCTCAAATAGTATCGCAAGTATCAGACACTTTTCATGGACCAAAACTTTTGTCAGACGCTTTAAAGCTCCACCAAAAATAAAAGAACTTTACTTATTTTTTAATGTCTGATTTTTTAATATGTTATCAAGATAACTATTACAAAATTATATTTAGTCAGTCAGACAAATTGAAATGACCGAAAATCCACTTAACACAAAAATTATTCGGCCTTGAGTACGAACGCGAGAGCACTATGCGCATGTGTGTCAGAGCGAATAATTTAAATATTCCAAAAAGTACTTACTGCTTTCGATAAAATATTTCTGCATCTCTTTTCAAATAAAATGAATTTCAACATTAAGATAATAATTAATAATTATTAAAATTAAAATAATTTATTGCATATATTCGGTAAAATAATTTTTTTTCGGAGTAATTGTGTTTTATAAAAACATAATTTTTTTTTTACTAAAAATCAGTCAAACTTGTCGTTGCTGTCAGCTTCTTCTGTAAAAAAACAAATAAAAGAATTACAAATCATAAAACTACAAATATAAAACAGTACCTGGATCTTGAAGTGCTTCACTGACGTCTCCTGGTAATTGGTCACCATCAAACCAATGAAAGTGATACTGGTTTTCTTCTAACATCCAGCCATTATTTTCAGGGGTAAAGATGGTTGGTTGTTTTTCATTTGCATTATTCCATATGCTAGCAATGTAATTAGCTCGGAGATATTGTTGAAATAATTCAGTTTTGCATGGTGGTAAATTGCTAGCATCAATTTTTTTTAAACTTTTTGGATTAAATTCTTCGTTAACATCAGAAACGGTATAATTATTTAAAAACAGCTGAAGCCGGGCAGCATCAACGTCAACATTATAAATTTCGCAGATAAATTTTTGTACTTTGTTAAAAATATCCTGTTGTATGTGTGTATCGGTAACCGACTCTGGGCTTCCAAATTGCATAAAAGCAAGCTGATATTCCTGCTTCTTCATCAATATATTAAAAGGTCTTTGTTGACCTTTTTTAAAAAAGGAAGGATTAAAGTCACACCCAGTCAATGCATGAAATCCTGGTAAACTTTTACACAAAGATGGGCTCAAATGTTCGTATTTTTTTTAATTAATGTATCTCTGGTTATTTCTAGTTCCTGCGTATAACCATACATTGGAGTCATCATTTTTCAAATTACCCAAATGTCCTAACATAATTATTGCAATATCCGTGTCAGAACATCTAATAACAAAATTTGCTTGAGCATCAATGTTACAAACATGAAAAACAATTTTGTGTCAGCTTCTTCATGCTCTGGACAGGATAAACTGTCATCTACACCTGATGTAACTTTGTTGTTATCAACGATGTAAGAATGACATTGTTTATTATTGAATTTTTTCAGTTTTTTTTTTATATTTGACGGTCTAACTTGATCAGGAGCAGCAATATTGAAATCTAGTTGAGTTGATTCTTGGCGAAGAGATCTTTCATAATCTTTAACCGAAGGAGAGAAATATTGATCCAAAATAACATCGTATCTTATCGCTTTCAGTTGCGTTACCATTTGAAGCATTTTTTTGAGATAGCTCCAAAAGTTTTCGGGACATTTTTCATCGTATGCAGCAAAAAAAAACCATCAATTAATAAAACATCTATTTGAGCAGGTGGATTGTGCTCTAAACCTTTCTCCAAAGATTTCATCAAGGTGGATTTTTGGGTTTTACAAATGGCCCCATCAAAGTGGCACATTGATAATGGCATCGGAGTAATAGGATAGGATAGAATTTTGCCCATATCTACTTTGTGATCTATAGATATTCCAAGGATACGCCCGAAAAGGTCTCTTTGCATACGTACCTCTTGTACTTTACCACCTACTTTTGCTTTTTTCTTTTTGGAATAATCCAGTTACCTCTTGTACTTTACCACCTACTTTTGCTTTTTTCTTTTTGGAATAATCCAGTGTAAAGTTTTCCAGTGGTGTTTTCTTAATACTTTTTTCGAATCTGCTAATATCCAATTCACACTCAGAGATAAACGTTTGACGTTTATCGTCACCATTTTTTTCAATATTTAGCAAAAAAAATTCTACGTACTCTGATGCAGCTTTACCCGATGAAATATTGATTAAAAGATCTTTTGGAACTTGTGAGTCGAATGGATTTATAAATAAATGAAAAGTATCAATAAAATTTTGCAATTGTTTAGTATTATTTTTAATAGAATGATTGGTGAGCTCGGCCGAAACGTCTTGATCCTTATGCACGCCCAAATATTTATACATTGAACTAATTATAGTGGAGCTGACATCATGACTCCGGGCCCATCGTTGACGAGCAGATATTGAATTTGTGAAATGTATTATACCAGTGAGCTTCCTTGCTGCATCTGCGTTTATTGTTTGTTCAAGAACAAATCAATTGGTTGTTTAGAAAAAGACTTATTGGTTCTTCGAATACCAAAAAACCTTCCTGGAAATCTTTGTACAAATTAGGATGAGTTTCGGCAACGTTCAATAAATTAGAACAATATCTAACAGTCCAACGAGCATAGTTTGGTTGATAACAGATAAAAAATAAATTTGCAATTTTCGGTAATACGTACTTCAATAGATCAAAATCTCCAATACGAATGCTTTTAGAGAGTTAAATAATAGTTGATAAGGTTTATATACATTAAATAAAACTGCGCTGTTTTTCCATTTTCTCCATTCAGAGTCTGCTGTTTGTAAATGCAATAATGGTTTAATAGTTTGTTCAACTCTTCATTTTCAATTTTAAACGATGACATTTGAGTATTTTGCAGACGTTAATTTCTTCAAAAATCTCATCCGTAACTTCTACATTATTGATATCTAAAAAAGATTTAAAATGTAAAATCTCCAGACCTACTGACATCAACGGATGAAGCCTTTTACACCGATTGAAATGTTTTCCTTCCTGAAATCCTGCAACTGACCCTGAAGCTAACAAATTACTTTGCACCATGACATTAGACAACCCGTAATCCACTATGAATTTCCCTGTAGCCTTAAAGTATGACATCATAATATCAAATGGTCCTAAATGAATAAATAAATTATCAAACTTGGGTGCTTCAGTAGCTTGAATTTGTAAGGCCACTTTTGCTATTGCCAGATCATAAGTTACTTGAATGCAAGGTTGTTTTAGTTCTTCGCAAATTTTTAAGCTTTGCTCCATTGTTTCCAAAACAGCTGATGTGTTTGTGGGCGATGAATTCATTGGAGTGAGATAAGAAATAATTTGCTTTGGATTATTATCACTGTTAGGGATCAGACGTCGCGGGATGAAATGGTGAACACAAGTAGAACTTTAACAGCTTATATTTCGGCAAACACATAGAATTTTACATGAACAGGCAGAGCGCGTGCGCTTATCGCGGATAGTAAGGGCCGACTGACCGCGTCACAGCGCCGCCAAATCAACCAATCAGATTGCATTACCACAGTTACCGTTACTTATTTTCTTAAATTCTAAAACTGCCTATGTTATAGTTAACCGACATTGTGTTAACGGAATGATTTAGCAAAATACATGAGCGGGTCGCTAACAATCATTGTTACTGATTAAACTATTATAACCAACCCACATAGGAAGATTTGGTAAATGGTAAGCATGGCTTAGCATCCAAATTACATCAATGTCTTTATATAATTATAAAGAAACAGGCAGTGTTCTTTCAGCTTCATGAATAGAAATTTGTAACTCATCAGTCATCTTGGGTTTTTTCATGTATGGTCTATCTTCTACCTCAATGATCTCCATTGTTCTGCGTCGTCTTTTTCCCGTCGTTTCACATTCTTCGCTGGTAGCAGAAGGTAAATTTGGAGTTTCTGTTTCATGTAAAGTGTTTGGGTCCTCGACTGTGTCGTGTAACGTGTCTTTACCACTTTTGGTTTCTACAAACCGATCAAAATTATCAAACGCAACTCCAGTACATAGATCCGGACTTTTTCTTATTACTTCAGGACATATAGTTGATTTTTGCACGGAGTAAAAAGTACTTTCAGTTTCCAGCTCCTCTACCCCTGGATAGCTAATGCAATGGCCAATATGGCCATATCTGTGGATGATGTCGATTATTTTACGACTGCTTGTTAAGCTTTTTAAAGCCATTCCAAGCTTAATATGCTTAGAAGTTTTCCATTTTCCATTTTCCATTTACCAAATTGTTTACACTGGAAGTAAATAAGTACTTATTTTATTTAAATGCAGAAAGTCTCACACTTTAAGAAGAAAGAATAGAACAAAATTCAAAAACGCAACCTGCCTAGGTAGATGGCCAAAGTCTAGGATACCCCATGGTATTTTTTACCGCGCGCGGCCTAAGGGGGTCTATCAAGCAAAAACTTACCATCTTTACGAAGAACCCTTCGCTGCATCCACTTTCCACAATTGTGACAATGTTTACCAAATGCCAGGAGATTCGGCTGTTAACAAACTGATATAGGTAGGTATCATCATCAAACAACAAACAAAGACACGACCAATAAAAGATTTTGTTGAATACTTACGATTTTCGGCATAATGTGTAAAATCGGAACAAATTAATACAAATAAAAACGCAGAAACTGTAATTACTGTCAAATAGGTATTGTAGTCAAAGATAATATAATATTGCAATGTATACATAAAGAGACGTGTTAGCTGTTTGAATATATGTTTATTACTGACTAAAGACTTATGATTATGACTAACTTACATTATATAATGGCAAGAGGGGGACGAGATGCACTCACACTACACTACACCTTCCCCCTTTGCAAACAAAAAAATATTTATTCTTAACATATCTTTTTAAAGAAATTATTATTAATTAATCTTATCATTAAACTACTATATCAATAAGAATGGAATATCAAATAAAAATTAGTTTTATACTTTTTAGAACTAATTTATCTATGTAATAAAACTTTGCTATTATACTTAATACAATCTATTAGTAAAATCCGGGATAAATCGAACAAATCGTAGGCCAAACAATTTGCCGTGTAATCACAATCAAGTATTTTTTTTAAAGACATGTCATAGTGCTTTTACCACATATAATTTTTTTTATACATTTCTCCTTCACAATAGTCATTAACTTTATTATATTTCATTCATTTTTTATAGTATTCTCTCTTATATTTTTATCATATATTATTAAATAGCTGTGGACAACCATGCTTCTTTCTCAAGTCATATTTTTTATTTATATGTCATTTCTTATCAAGGTACATTAATCAATTCAATGGGTCGGCCGCCCTTTTACATAATTATTTATTACATAATATAATTCATTCATTTCTTTTCATTACAAGGTACAAATATTTTTACTATATTTCATTTATTTATTCCATTCATTTACTTATTCTACAGTCTCTCTCTTTTAACACTTCTTTGGTGTCCATTTTTCTTCACGAAACGAAGGGTATTCAACCGCGTCATGATCAGATAAAAAGGATTTAGAGATTTGCTTTGTACCTTGGTGTACCTTGTGTGACTTTTTATACTCTTTTCAAATACCTTTCATTATTCCACAATCAATATTTAGTTGTCAATTGGTAAATTATCGAAATAACATCTGAGTGATCAAGTCAAATGAACATAAAAAACGTATCAATTGAAACTACCTTTCTACAAACTACATTTCATAAGCTTTCAAATCCATCGTACTAACTTTGACAACATTCCATTACCTTTTTTAATCATAACAATCACATCACGTTACCATCTCAATCATACCACATACAGCGATGACTTCATAGAATTCTTCACTGTACCAAAACATACGCAAATATCAGCCTAGCAACGGCCATCTGAGAACACCTTCCTTAACCTAAATTCTTAGTTTCATACTTCAGTAAACCTCACTTTCATGTTTTTCAATAATATCAATTCATTTGACTTTACTAACAGATTTCCTTTCATTTCCACCATGCTTATTTAATATTTTCTTTAACAATACACCATAATAATCCACTTCTTTTCTTTGTCAGTATGAACATTATTTTGAAAAACAAAATTACTTTATCACAAATAATACATAGCTCAGACAGGCTAACAAAATATTTAATGCAAACATTTTTTTTTATGTAACATAGTTCACATCGTATATCTTACTATATATATTATTCTCGCATAGTAACTATCTTTTCAACGGTAATTTAAAATGATTCGTAAGCGCACTAAGAATAGTATAAATAATAATAATGATTATACAGTTTTTAATTATTTAAGATGTGAACTGAATTAATAAAATTTACCTAAATAATGAAATTACTTCTATTATATATTAATTTAAAAAAACTACCGATAAAACTAAACCTTAATGCAATTTCACTTTCTTCACACACGGGCACAATGAAAAGTCTTATAATTCAGCCACTTAAATATTTTCTTGCCAACGAAAGACATCCTGATAAGGGTCACTTCACTTCATCTGAGATAAGTCAGCTGCAATCCATACCGGTATGTTTGGGACATTATTGTGAGGTTTTTGTTTTCATTATAATGATGTTTAGTCTTGGAAATAACTTTTCTTCAGTTAGAGTCTCTTTACCTTAAACGGATATTGGTGGGTGTGGTATCATCTATACTAATATTATAAAGCTGAAGAGTTTGTTTGTTTGAACGCTAGGATCTCAGGAACTACCCAATCAAATTGAAAAATTATTTTTGTGTTGGATAGTCCATTTATTGAGGAAGGTTTTAGGCTATATATCATCACGCTGCGACCGACAGGAGCAAACTATCAGCAAAAACGGGGATAATTATTCATACTAAGGCTTCCGTTGTGTGCGCTGCGTAAACGGTTTAAGTTACCCAAAAAAAATGTATTAAAGAATTATTTCTCTTTAAATGATCTAAAAAAATGCCCGCGACAGTATATGTCAAACTTTTAAGTTTCACTTACTATAACCATTTTTATGGTAAATAAATTTGGTCGAATTTAATGCATAATTGCCATAATGTTTTATCAACATAATATTAATCTTTATCCAAATAAATATGTTGTTGATTGAGAGTATTTAATTGAGAACAGAATTGTCCTTGACATCACTTAATTTAAATAAACATCTTAGAAGATAATACAATTTTTAAATTACTCCGTAACAAAATTTACACGCGTGCATGAAGCGCAAGACAAGACGCTGCGCTGGCCGGCGAGCGAGGTCACCTGCGCGAGAAGCTTATGTTTAAGGGCGCGTTCCCACCTAATTATCGACGACTAATTTATCGTTCGACGACTGTCGTCTCCACCTGTTCCCATTATAACGATTGTTTGTCGTCAACATTTTTTATCATTTAGCGACTGTCGTATCTAGCTGTTCCCATTGGAACGCGACGACATTTTATCGTTTCCCGGCAGTCGCTTTGTCGTTTACACATCATCAGCAAGCTACAAATCTAGTCGCCTCTGCGTTCGCTTGGTGATCACTAGTGCGTTTACTCTCCTGAGTTCAATGGACGAAGATGAAATTTTAATAATGTATTACTTTTTGAAAAGAAGGAAAATGAAGCAAGCAAGGAAAAGAAAGTACTGGGTACATCCAATGTTAATGAAAAGAATTCCATTAGGATTATGTCAGAGTTATATAGAAGAATTAAAAAGTGATGATGGAAAGTTTTATGAGTATTTAAGAATGACTGTCTCCACCTTTGATAGCCTACTGGCACGACTTGCAGACAATCTTAGAAGAGAAAACACATATTTCAGAAATTGTATAAGTGCCGAAGAAAGACTAGTGATAACTTTAAGGTAAGTAAATAAAATGAAAATTCTTTATTAATGTATACATTTATTTATTTAGATATTTATTTTAGAGTTACACGTTTTATAAGTAAAGACATCTTTAAATTATATATTGTCAAAATTAAAAGAATCTTGTGTGTTATCAGACAAATTAGTATAGACTGAATTTGGTGATGCAGCCGGTTCCATAAATTGATTGCTAGTCGAAGTTGATGCACCTGGATCTTGTGTAAAATATCCTGTCGGTTGTGATGAATGGTTTTGATAGTCACCATAGTTTGCATAAGTATCATATAAATTATTACGAAGGCGTTTCTTTTTAATTTTTTGGATCAGTTGCATAATACCCGTTTGGAATTCAAAATTGTCATCATTGTCGAATGATGCCAAAGATGGTAAAATTCCTTTAATAAAGGACACATGTGGGTGTTCTTGATTATTTAATTTATAATCAAGAAATTGTGACATTTTATCATCTAATGTGTCAGTCTTAGTTTTCTTTTGAGTAGAAGGTGCTGCATCACTTAATGTATCAGAGATAGAATTATTAGGCTCATTAGATGAATCAGAGGTCATACGGGGCTCAGTAACTTTTAATAAAAAAGACAGCTGATTCTTATAAACATACGGCCTAGTTGTTTTTGCGCCTGCACCAGATCGCTTTTTTTCTTTTTCATTTTTCAGGGATCTCATAAATGCATCTCGAATATGTGTCCACTTTGTAGATATGTGTGTAGCTGTAAAAGTAAAATAGACTTAAAATTAAAATTTGTTTGTGTATAGATTTAACATTATATGTATTAACATATAATCAGTCTAATACGTAGTCAAATTATTGTTCACGCAAAAATCTGCACGTTTTTCAGAGTTTAAAAAACTATAATAAGATCGAGTTTTTCCATTAGTATCCCCGGATGTTTCCGTGAACAAGTAAGGGACTACCTATTAGACTGATTATATGTTTATACATAATTATAATGTTAGGGCATTGGTCCTCGAATATAAGCGTATTATAATAGCTGTTGTATTTATTTACAGATATTTGGCGTCGGGATGTTCGTTTAAACAACTGCATTATAATTTTAGAGTGGGAATGTCAACCATCAGCAAAATAATCAAAGAAACGTGTTCTGTTATTTGGAGCGTATTAAGTGCAGAATATTTAAAGTTGCCCAATACCGAAGAAGAATGGAAAACGGTCGCTGAAGCTTTTAAAACGAAAGCAAATTTTCCTCATTGCCTCGGTGCGCTGGACGGCAAGCACATAAGGATTACAAAGCCAATAAATAGTGGTTCTATGTTTTTTAACTATAAGGATTATTTTTCTTTTATTTTATTTGCAATTGCTGATTCAGAATACCGCTTCATTTACGTAAGTATTGGTTCATACGGAAAAGAGTGTGATTCATCTATCCTAAAACAATCCAATTTTTGGAAGAAATTAAATGATGGTACTTTAAATATACCAAGACCCACGCCATTGCACGAAAATATGCAAGAAGAAATACCATATGTATTTGTTGGAGACGAAGCCTTTACATTGTCACAAAATTTATTGCGACCTTATGGCGGTACTCATTTAGACAATAAGAAAAAGATATTTAATTACCGTCTAAGCCGCGCGAGAAGATATGTTGAATGCACTTTTGGTATCTTATCCAATAAATGGAGGATCTTGCATAGACCATTGGATGTATGTGCAGAAACAGCTATTGAAGTTGTAAAGGCTTGTACGGTATTACATAATTTTTTAATAAAAAAAGACGCTATATACTTGGAGAATACCCCAACCGTTATGCCCCAGGTAAACATGCCTGCAACACAGCTGCGTTCAAACGGAAATGGTGGAAACGCAGTGCGCTCACAATTTTCCGACTATTTTGTATCTGAAATAGGCTCCGTACCTTGGCAAAACATTAAAGCACACGTATCATAATAAATAAAAAGTTTCAGAAACTTACCGAAATCTTTTCTTTCCTTTTCCTCCAACTTGTCAAAATTAGGTTCAAAAACGCAACAAATTTCTCTCCACGCGGCTAATTTCAAACCTTTGTCTTTATAAACGTCTAAAGTTTTGTCCCAAAGGACAGCCCTTTGTTCCACAAGTGGAATTAAAACTTCCGGTGTTATATTATTAGCCATTGTTATACGTCCACCATGCGCAGGAGTCTGACAAGTTCTAACACGCACAAAGCAAACCGAGTACAGACGCGAGGGGCGCGCGGGTGCGAGAGGGAAGGGAAAACACAGTTGCCGTCCACGATTTTTTATCGTTTTACGACTGTCGTGCTTGCCGTTCCCACTGTCACGACAAAGTGTCGTCACTGCAAAAACTGTCGTAGACGACAGTAAATTGTGTCGTTCTAAATGTGAACACCTCCAATTAAACATATAAGCCACGACACTTAAAACTACACGATTATCTGTCGTCACGACACGGTGGGAACGCGCCCTAAGCCTTATCCTATTAATATTATAAATGTGAAAGTTTAGATGTTTGTGTGTTTGTAGCTAAATGAAGACTAATTCACAGAACGTATTTAAAATAAAATTTACAGGAAGCCAGATAATGATCCCAATTAACACAATAGGACACTTTTTATCCCAGAAAAATTAAGAGATCAATAAATTTTCTTAAAGAATGGTTAAACAGACTAAGAATCAATGCTCAGCCGAAACTACTGATACTTATAAACTTAAAATTTATAAAGTGAAAAAATTGTGAGGACACTATGAAAAACACCTTTTTTCTCATCGCATGACAGAGACCCTCAACAGGTCAGTTAAATTTTTCAGTTTGACGACGTGAAAGTCTACACTTTTGACAGTACGAAGTCTGTGGGGTCAGCTAGTATTATAATACAGCGTCACTATGTATGTATTTGTCGAAATGTTTTCATTTGCACTTATAGTATTTTTCTTAACATTTGTTATTTTCAAAGTTATTATACTTCACTTCAACATTTAATACAAAAATTGTCTGTTTCGTGCGCAGCGCGACCATGAGGCCGCACTGGTAGGGTCGCCATGCAATGACGAAATTGATACACGTGCTTGCTGGTTGGATATACGTTTATTACTACTAAAGACTTATGACTAACTTAAATTATATAATGGCAAGAGGGGGACGAGATGCACTCACACTACACTACACCTTCCCCCTTTGCAAACAAAAAAAATATTTTTCCTAACATATATTTTGTTAACAAATTATTATTCATCAATCTAATCATTAAATCCTGGCAAGGTCGCCATGCAATGCATGAATAAAGAGACGTGTTAGCTGTTTGAATATATGTTTATTACTGACTAAAGACTTACGAAAAATAAGTAAAGTTCATTTATTTTTGGTGGAGCTTTAAAGCGTCTGACAAAAGTTTTGGTCCATGAAAAGTGTCTGATACTTGCGATACTATTTGAGAATGATATTCTATAAAATATATCTAAAAATCAGCCATCTAAATTTAAGTAAAGTAACTCTCATTTTTAGTCACCTTTCTCACCTGGTACCTGCCCAGGTGTCACTGGGCAAACTTCACAAACACGCAGGTATACAAAGTACATGAGACAATACTGAGAACTTAAAGTTTCATCTTTTAGAAAATAAGTTATGTCTTATCGTTCTGGGATCTTACTCTATTGTAATACTTACATACATACATATATATATACTCATGGCTATAAATCCCTTGAAAGAGTAGCCAGAGCTAGGCAATTCCTCAGCCACTTTTGGAAGCTGCGTGGGGAAAATATGATGAAATAAAGGCTGTTGGTGATGGGTCTCCAACAGCATCGCCCAAAAATCCCTTAAAAGCCCCAATACCGTTAGTCGCCTCTCACGTACACCCACCGGAAGAAATGGGGTAGTGCCATTCTAAGCCGACACTACACAGCTTGTAATTTAATACTAAGCCTTAATAAGCCTTGTAATACTTTTTTATCTAAAATCCTTTTTATTGTACCGCCCACACCGTCTGCAGCACCTTTTCTGTGGGCGGATTCAAAAATGTTAAACGCATATCTTTCATTATCTTATTAAACAAAAAAATAAATTTCGTTTCTATTACGTTGCTGGGCCGCCGTCTAAAAAAAAGTGTATCGTGTTGATTTCTGGTGATTTATTAATTATATGAGTTAAAATAGGATTAAAATGTGCCCAAATTGCTGCTGGTAAATGATCTGTCGAATTTGGAAATGTGCAGAAGCACTGTGGTTTTTTATTTCTTTGGTATATGACACTAGTGTGTAGTGAAATTTGATATTGTGAGGCTCCAAAATTAACTGCTTGTATCTCTTCATACATCTTACAAGAGAAATTCTCCGAAAAATTACAATGTGAGAGGATTTTATTAATGACTGATATTGTATGTATGCATTTTAAAATATTGAAATTCGTTTTCAAATTTAGTTATTAAATCGTTTAATGTACCAGTTTTAATTTCTTTAATGTTTCTTTTACTTTTTTTTCTCACGTTGTTCTTATTATATTCCATTTCTTTAATAGACCACTCCGGCCATGAAAAATTGTCATTATGTCTAGTTGTAGAAAAATTATATGGTTTTTTTTTCTTTACAAGTGGAACATTGCGAATACATGCATTGCTGATATAACTAAATCTTTTACTGATTTGTGTTAATTTAAAACCAATAACCTCTTGAGAAAAGTAAATTTAAATTTAATATTGGCATGCTTCTTGCAAACACATGTATCGCGGTCTGAAAGTTTTGGGCAAACAACGTAAAACGGCTTATTTCTTACAAGCAAATCCAAGTGAATTTCCTCAGAACATGTTAGAAAACATACTCATAGCTACCACTCTACTGAGCAGTACACTATACTACAGTAGTACAGTTGCTCTACACCCTCATATAATATGCAAGTATGCTACATCCAGACCGGAGTATAAGGTAAGTCATCTGATGGGGTCGAGGCGAGTGCGGGGTAAAGAAATAAGAGGAAGTGATTGTAAATATAGATTGATAAATAATAAATTAAAAGTTACATAATGTGATTACACTAAAGCAAATAAGACTGCAATTTTTGGTATTTACGTTGATGTTTTATGAAAACAATATTTAGTGAGCAAAATATCTATTTTAAGAAACAAAAAAAACAAAAACATAAAGTAAATTTGTTTTGATGTATGTTTATTTATTTTGGAATACATAATAATCTAGTTTAGGGAGCTTTGTATAGAGTGGGTTTATTTTATATGGAGGTAATTAATTTTACTTGGAATTTAGTTTAAGGGTATTATATAGCTATTATGGTGAGCATATTAAATAGCAGCCTATATAAACTAAATTAACTTTGAAAACCCTATTTCACTGCTTAATATTATAATTTTAATGCAATTTTATTTTTTCCAGGTATAACAGTTACCTTCAAGTGCTGCAAGAAGCGTTATGTTAAAAAAAATAAGAACTTAACACCCACTGGAAGATTCATTTTAAATAATTACCAGAAAGCCAAGCGGCAGATTACTTAGTACAAGAGAGCCAAGACTGCTATAAAAGTGTTTAAAAAAAGAAGCTTTTAGTACTCAAAAATAAAACTTTCAATAAATTTAAATGTGTTTTTCATTGAACCAACCTAAAAACTGTAGTATGAAATGAACAATAATCTTTATCTATTTTGGCTCCATATCAAGTATCCAGAGCTGTATATTGGCCTGCCAGATGGGAATAATTTATAACAAAGTGAAACGTCAGGTATGTATGGAATCGAAGGTCATTGGTACTTGTACCCTATATCGTCTGTGAATTCTTTGAAAATTTGTCATATTGCTCTTTAATTGTTGTTGTTGTTGTTGTCCTATGGCACCCCACTGGTGCACAGGGCCTGCACAAGCTCCCGCCACGCCTTCCTGTCTGCTGCGACTTCCCTGGCCGCACTCCAACTCAGTCCCGCCGCTCGCAGCTCGCTCTCCACGCTCCGGCGCCAAGTGTGTACGGGACGGCCGCGGGCTCGCTTGCCGTCCGGTGGTTTCCACTTTAATTACTTAAGTTTAATTAAAGTTATATCTTTCCTCATCTTTTTCCTTTGACAATGAATATTCCTCATGTCTATTGCACAACGGTCCTTTTCGGGGAGTAAATCAATGCCTCCAGTAAAAAAGGGATTAGTTGAAAATCGGCACTTTTCAGGAGAGCGAAAAAACTAAACTTTTATTCTTTTAAACAAAACTTAGATTTATTTCAGTTAAATGTTAATGGGTCATACACAAAAAGAAGTAGAAAGGATTTTGAGAAAAAAAAAACTGCTTATAAATACATAACTCAGTATTTGTTTTTAGTGAACACTTTATTGCCTAACTAAAATAACTACAGAGATCAATCATTAGTTTTTTTGCAAATATAGCTATTTTCTTATAAAAGCGGGGGTCCGAAGTGAGAAGAATAAAAGAGCATGTATGAGAAGAATAATGAATGTAAAGGAAGCAGGAGAGATTTGTCAAGATCGTACTAAGTGGCGATCGATAGTCTCTGCCTACCACAATGGGAATAATGGGCGTGAGTATAAGTAAGTAAGTAAGTACTAGTCCACAGAAAAGATCAATTTGTCTACAGAAGAGTACAAAACAAAGATTCAAAATGCTCAATATTGATGTAAGGTTGAAGCTAACTAACTAAAATAACTAATATATTACCAAGTAATTTTCTTTTCGTAATGATCAACAAAAATAATCATAAATTATTTTTAATAAGGTACAAAAAAAATATTTAAAATAGTACACAGGAGGGACAAACCCTTCTGTGGACTTGTAAGATAAAAAAATAATAATTTAATAAAAAATGTTTTCATCGTCGGAACTCGGCTCTTTTAACCTTAAAGACCGTTTTTCGCCAATTGGCTCTTCCACCGAAGAATTAGTGTCGTCGAAGAAAAGACAACGTCTTTTTGTTGGTCTGCAATTTTGAGCAGTTGCATGATTCAGTTAGGACATGAGGTGTATTTGGCTCAGTTTGAGCGTCAGGTGTTGCTGGGCTTCCAGAAGAATCAGACATGGGTGAATCATAGCGTATTTTTAACCAGGGAGAAGCGATTTCCGGTCTTCCTGAGGAGTTAGTCAATGTCCTAGGTAAATCCGGATTTCTCAATTGAATGTTTATTTGACCCATTCCGTAATGCTGACAATTAACATGAGCCGCACATACTAAGCAACTCAGACGTCGAGCATGAACAATATTTGGTTTATTAACACTCCATGTTATTTGATGAACCTTTAATGTCCCTTTAAAAGGCAATGTCATGCTGTCGTCTACAATTTTTTGAATATCAGGGATAATAGACTCATCAATTTGAAGGACTTCAATGCCTTTGCAGTTTTGCAGAAAAATGAATTTGTTCCTGTACTGCGTTGAGGGTCCGTCACTTAGTAAATGCAGATGTTTTAGGTTTGGAGACAAATCTCTGATTTTTAGGGTTCCGTAGCCAAATGGCAAAAACGGGACCCTTATAGATTCGTCATGTCTGTCTGTCTGTCCGTCCGTCCGTATGTCACAGCCAGTTTATTCCGAAACTATAAGAACTACATTATTGAAAATTGGTGCGTAGATGTATTCTGTAAACCGCATTAAGATTTTAAAATAAAATCTGCAAAAAAAACAAAATTTTTAGGGTTCCCCATACATAGAACTGAAACTCAAATATATTTTTTTCATCAAACCTATACGTGTGGGGTATCTATCAAAAGGTATTTGAAAATGATATTGAGGTTTCTTATATAATTTTTTTCAAAACTGAATAGTTTGCGCGAGAGACTTTTCCAAAGTGGTAAAACGTGTCTCCCCCCCCGTAACTTCTAAAATTTGGGCATGATAAAACTGAAAAAAATATATGATGTGTATTACCATACAAACTACTAACGGAAATTGGTTTGAATGAGATCTAGCCAGTAGTTCTATTTTTAAACGTCATAAATCAAATTACTTGCTAGTGCTGCTACGGAACCCTTCATTAGCGAGTCCATCTCGCTCTTGGCCGCTTTTTTTAATCAGAGGTTGCAGATGGTTGCAGATCAAGACAGGGTCATGTCTAAGATTTTCTGAGATTGTAAATCAAATCGATGTTGCATTCACATAGTTTTCTGGAGGTTCTGAATCAACACTGTAATAAACAACAGTGTGGGGGGATAGCTGAGGTTTAGAACCACCGAAGTGAGCAGATTGTACTTCCTCACCATATTTGCAGTTATAATTCTCCGAGAAGTCAACAGGAAAGATGTCTAAAGGAGGGATATTTTGTTAATAAATGCAAGCTGGATTGCTAGATTTTGATGTTAGAATTGAAACAAGATAAGTTTTTGAAACCGCTCCCTATCTTTAACGACAGCTGGATATCGAAATATAATAATGTATGTCGCTTACTATTATACACTCTGAACAGGAAAGATCCCCTGATCTCGGACAAAAGCAAACAAAATCAAAAATTTGTAAGATCAAACAAAGGCACACACTTAACGAAAAATAATGCGACCAAAAAAAATACTGACTGATATTATAGTGTTGCCATTAAAAAAAAAAAAGTGTAGCGGTCAGTTTATCACACGTTTTTTGTTTGTTTTTTACGTCTACAGAAGGGACAACAAAACTCATAACAACATGTTTATTGTGTTTCTTTCACTAAAATATATCATAAAAATACTAGTAATCTACTGATGTCTCCTTGATTAAACTTAAAATAGTATAAGAAGTAATAATAAACAATACAACGTATTATTTTATGGTTAAAAGAACTTACCTAAGTGAACTTCTACCAAAATTATATGAAATGTTACATCCGAAGAGATTTAGTAAACCATGTAGTCCGATTCAGGATACACTGCATGGTCACACCATTTTAGAGTGAAGAATAATGATTTTTCAAGTTGTTCCGTTCACCAATCGGTCTCTCGTCCTCCAATCTCGTTCCTATGTTCGGTCCTTCATTTATTTTAGAGGTATCTTAGCTGTGAATTTGCAACTGAAGGGTTAGATAGGTTCACCTTCATAGGGTGGGAACTAAATTTCTTCGGATTTACCATTTCATATAATTTTGGTAGAAATTCACTAAGGTAAGTTCTTTTAACCATAAATTATATTTCAATGTTACATCCTCAAGATTTAGTAAACCATGTAGATGTTTAGCGTTCTGGTTGCAAATGATACAATATTTGAATTTTAATAGATCATATTATGTATTTCAAACAAATATTACAATCAGAAAGGTTGAAATTAAATAATACTTATTAACAGACTTAATTATTAATTAAATGCCTTTAATCACCGCTTAAGCTAAATATGGCACGGGCGAAGGATATAACATCGTTATTATTTAAAGGTTGGTTATAAAACTTAGCAAAACAAGCAGACTGACCCGTCCAGCCAGCTGCTTTCTTAATATTGTCGATAGATACCCCTGACCTGTGAGCGGCATAAGTTGTTGCGTGACGTGTGCTATGCGCGGAAAATGTGTTAGTATCTATTCCGCTATGTTTTAGTACAATTTTAATCCAACGACTTATAGTTTGAGATGAAGCATTATGAAAAGGTTTTTTAGTGGTCAAAATTAACTTGTCAGTAAAGGGAAGTACTCTCAACGATTTTGTTTTATCTATATACGTAGATAAAGTAATAGGCATGATGACAAATTTTGAGAAACTGTTCTATAATATTTGGAAATATATATGAATTGTAATAAACATAATATTTCTGCGGAAAATTTAGGTTTAGTACTTAAAAAATAATTTTTGATTCATAAATTTAAAATTTGCACCAAAACGTGTCAAAGCGTCATGGCGTCGCTTGCTTACGTCACTATAGAGTACAAGGAACATTTGGTATATGTAAACATTATCTAATTCATATTTAATTTTGACATTTCACTAATTTTTACAATTAAACATGTTTCAAAAGCATATAGGTGGTGTTCCGTCCCTCTGGGTACCCTCTGGGTACTCATACGTCCATAAAAACTCATGAGAAGTTATATTTTTTCGTTCCTTTCGATAAGAAATTAAGAAAGAAGTGGCTTTACACAGCTTTATTTTTGTGAAGATCACTTTGACGACAGTATCTCCTTTTTATTTTGTAGAATTTTGTTGCTAAATTCATTATAAGCTAATTTTATTATTTTGAATTAAACATTGATAAACAAACTTTTTGAAGGTTATGATTCTCTTACTCACTTTTACTTACTGTTATCAAATCCTTAATGTATGAGCTATTAAAAAGGTATTTTATTTCATTTTCAGTTACCAAATTCTAAATATGTAAATATTTAATTGCAAAAAGAAATATTTAACATAAACATAACCTCAAATTATAATATTGAATGTTATACTGAAATATGTACAAAAGCTATTTATTTGTATGGTTTTAATAATTAATTAACTGTATAATACAAAATACTTAGATGGAAGTTTTAACATTTCTAAATTCTGCTGAACAGAAATCTTTGTTTGATGCCAGCAACGTTCCTAGCATTATCAAGTCGATTCTTGGTAAATTTGCGCTGGAAGCCTTTGTAAATCCTTATGGATGTTATGGAAATAACTGAATTTAGCGCAATCAATTTACACAAAAGAAATTGAAGTTAATAACGGCGTATTTAATTAAAAAAGCGAACGAGTGTGTATTATCTTAAGTAATTCAAATGTAAACAAAGAGAAATAACTCTAACGTGACGTCATGCGCTCTGATTGGCGTTCAACATTTCATGGCGGATTGCCGTATTTAGCGATTTTATTTTATCGATTATAATGTTCATCTTGCTTTTAATCATGAACATATAATTTTGTAATAATATACACACAAATTATTTCAATGAAATTTACTTGTTGTCATCATGCCTATTGCTGGGCATATGCTTTGGTTTTGTTGAAAAAATGGTATAATAAGTTTGGGATTTTTTCTATTAGGGGCAGATGTCTTAAGAATGTCAGTAATGCTAATAAATATTTGAGTGTTACTCACAACAATATTACTTAAGCTAATGAGAGATAGCGTCTGGACGCGTTGTCCCGTGGACAACGCTAATAGAGCTACCAATTTTTTTACTAAAACTTCTATTTCTAGATCTTGGTTAGGGTACCATTTGCTTACAAAATTTAAAACCAAATTGGGATCCCATGTCTCTTCATATTTTGGGAAGTTAGGTTTGGGCCTAAAAATGTCAACCGTGACAGTTTTCTTTACGGTGAAAATCTTGGGGAAAATATTAAAACATCAAAAAACATTGAAAGATCTAGCCTTCAAATAAAGAAAACCGTTCTCCCCCCTGCTGCCGGAACGTCGAAGAGTTTATACCAGGGAAACGGGCCAGCGCAGCACCTCCTCGACAACAATTCACCAGACAGACAGGCGCGCCAGCTTGGCGCCATGCACCGCCGCCGCCGCCAGCGCAGAGCCGCGGTCGCATCCAATCGAGGAGGCCCCACCGCCGCCGCCGTCGCACCGGAACACGACGTCACAGCCGCCGCCGCCGCCGCCTGCGAGGCGCTGACACAGGTACACACAGAGCTGTTACATGCGGGCCGTATTAGCCATTTTGTTCACCACTGGTCATTGATCACCAATGACCCACTTATATTATCATTTGTTTCGGGTTATAAGAGATATAATAGAGAGATAATAAGATACCCTTTTGCCACAGTGTTTACCTGGTTCATGAACCAAAAAAAAAATTCTTTCCCGAAGTAGAAATGCAGACGGTAATAAATACCTTATTAGATTTAGGAGCGATTTCTGAGTGCCACGATATACCTGCGCAGTTTATATCGACCATTTTTCTGACTCAGAAAAATAATGGTGGTTTGAGATTCATTCTTAACTTGAAAAAAACTTAATTCATTTGTTCATACTGACCATTTTAAAATGGAAGATATGAGGACAGCGTCTCGATTAGTAAATCGTAGCTCGTATATGACCACCATAGATTTAAAGGAATCATACTTTTTGGTTCCCATTCATAAAATGCATAGAAGGTATTTAAGATTTAGATTTAACAAACTGCATGAGTTTAATTGTTTACCTTATGGACTATCATCAGCGCCATATGTGTTTACAAAACTGCTAAAACCAATTTTTACCTTTCTAAGGAATAAAAACATAACTTTAGTAGGATATTTAGATGATATTTTATGCATCGGTGACGATTATGAGAGTTGTTTGTGAGCCACTAATACCATTATTCAGACATTCGAACACCTCGGATGTATTATAAATTTTGCTAATAGCCATATCATTCCCGGTAATATATGTAAGTTTCTAGGTTTACATATAAATTCACAATTAATGTGTTTGCAATTACCAGCAGAAAAAACTGATTAAATAAGTAAATTGGCTTTATCATTTTCTAACAAAAATGTTACTACCATAAGAAGTTTCGCTATGTTTATAGGTACATTAATAGCCGCATGTCCAGCGGTTGCATACGGGTGGCTTTACACAAAACTTTTTGAAAGAGAGAAATATCTTACTCTCTTAAAAAACAATAACAACTATGATTCACAAATATTGAGCTGGTTTACAAGTTCTGCTTTTTCTTCTGCTGAAGTAGTGAATTGAATATTTACCTGTAGCATGACACACTTTCTACTTGTTTCAACCATCGGGGGCTTAAATGATATATTTAAGCTGTGAAATATTTTTTAGTATATAGTCTTACAAATTTGTTCCTCTTTTGGACGGTCTTTGCAATACAAAGAATAAATTTTATGCATGTTCAAAGTAGTTATCAAAAATTTCTTTGTTATTTTATTACGAGCATGGTAATTTTCATAAATACATACATACATATACATATACTAACGGCTATGAATCCCTTGAAGGTCTAAGGAATCAGAAATTCTTCAGCCACTTTTAGAAGTTGTGTGGGGAAAAGGTGGTGGAATAAAGATTGTTGGTGATGGGTCTCCAACCGCATCGCCCAAGAATCCCTTAAAAGCTCCAATACCGTTAGTCGCCTCTTACGTACACCCACCGGAAGAAATGGGGTAGTGTCATTTAAGCCGACACTACAACATCATACTTTGGCATATTGTGACTTTCATACTGTGGAAATGTCAAAATATCCCTACGAACTTTTTCTAAATCTTCGTCCGTCCATTTGTTTTTAGCAGTGATACCCCTTGTACTGCTTGGCATAGTTCCCCTTGTAGAATCCTTTTTTTTTGGGGAGAAACAGACTTGAAATTTTCACTGTATATCATAAATAATATCACAAAAAAGCAGTTTATACATACGTTTTTATGTAAATGTTTACCTCAATGAATATGATATGTGAAAGAGCAACTTCTTTGCTTGGTCGCACGAGTTTTTTTACTTTTGGTTCCTCTGGCGTTATCATAAAAGCTGTGGAGCTAAACGAACAAGACCTATGATTCACTTAGTAAACCAATATCTATTCGGTATCCTTGGGTAAAGTCATCAATGCAAGGGCGTGAGACGACTTAATCTCTTGTTGAAAGTAACCCAGTAACTGAATGAAAGGAGCTAAATGACGTTATGTCTTTATTTTGTTAAGTTAATTAAGATGTAACAAATGTTTATCCCAAAATGATATGAAGTATTTAGGTACTATAGTCTTTGATTAAAACAAAATAGCGGAAGATACGGCACGTACTTATAATCTTCAACTGAAAAGAGGCATATTCAGAACTACACAGCACGCACACTCACACAACTGTGTTTGTTATTTAATGTTGTACGCTACCGAACGACAGAAACAAACATATTTGATTCGAAAGTAGCGCGAGCGATACAAGCGCATGCTGCTGTCGTGCGTCTTCGGGATACTTCGGGTCAAATTGTATCAACGACGATACCAGATAGCGTCAGCAGACAAATTAGGAAAAATAAAGTAGCAATTATCTAAATGTGTACAAATTTTTGATTGAGAAAATATCTAGCGGAATGAGTAGTGAAATGTTGACGTAAGTAAATACGGTCAACAAAAAAATAAATTATAAAAAAAATAAACTTATTTATTCATGTTACATTCAATGTTACTACAATTAGTTTCCTTCAAATAGTGACAGTTTATTTCTCTTTTGTCGTTGTGTTTTCGTCGAACCAGTTTCAACTTTATGTGCGTAGTGTAGCCTCACATTACAGTATTTATCAATAATTGCTCTGAGAATGAGAAGATTAATGCGGTGATTTAATGTTGCTGGCTGATCTTTGGAATGAGCCAGTAACTTTGAGAAAATGTCTGAATCAAGAAAATCTTTTAAAATGCACAATTTGAGCCGCAAGAATTCCTTCTCACAAGTAATATGCTTCCCCTGGCTAATATACGCTTTGATGACATTTTCGGACTTAGCACACACCAAGAATATGTCGTAAGAAGGAAAACATAGTCCACCCATATCTTTAATGCATATAAGCTTACGAAAGTTCATTTTTGTGTGGTTATTAGTTCAGAAACACAAGTTTCACACTTTATAGTTGTAATTAATGCTCGTGCTACCCAACCAGCTATGTAACCAACAATTTGCTCAGCACAACTAGACAGATTATGTTTCAATTTATTATTTAATATATTACTTAATGTGCCAAAATTTGTTTCCTATATATAATATATAAAACCTTACCTGTAAATATTGTTAATCCGTTTTATTATTATTTATTTCCTTTTATGTTAGTCGCCTGCGGTTATTTATCATTGTTTAGTTTCTTTTTATATTTTTATTTCTCTGGTTTATGTTATTGTTTTTATTTTGTTGTTGTTATGGCAACGACGGAGCTGAGAGTTGTCAAATTTTATTTTATCTTAAACTTTTCTTTAGTGATCAATTTTCAATGTGTTTGTGTACGAAGGTTAGATAGTTTTAAAATATGTTAAATGATACAATTTTAATACACTTTTGTTGTCTAAAATGATAGCGCAGGCATTAATTTTATTTTTAATGTAAGGCTAGGACATTTTACTTACTCAAATTTATATGTTTTCATCTTTTTATGCATTACTGAAACTCTTTTTAAAAAATCCTTCTTTTAGGTTTTATTGTCTATTAGGATTTTTTATTGATTGTCAAGATGTTTTTTTGGAAGGAAGGATATGGGTCCGGGGAATAAGAGAGGATTGGAAAAAAACTTACGAAGAATAACTAATTTATCATTCTACAAGAAACTATACTCAAAAATATAACTAACTATGATTCTAGAGGTTATTCTTAAAGAAGAGATTTGGAATAGTATCTTGGAATAAGCTGGTCTTTCTGCGAGGTGTTGCAACAATCCTACCGGCAACATATAGTCTCTTCCAGGGCGAAAGCAGAGGAGGACACAGAGATATACCCTGTTTTACTAACCAATCATTTTATCTGGCCTTATTTGATACTGTAATTTTGGACATCGCCGTGTTTCGCTGGACTGGTTCCCTTCTACCTCGCATGTACATGATCACCGCTGGCAGACCAACAGTTAATATTACTATTGTTTATTTTATATATTCTTTTTGTCTTCTGTTTTACTGTGTACATCTAATTTTTTAATAGACTGGTGTAACTTCTTTCTTTGTTTTATTAGTCTCTGCTCTCCGCGTTTCGTGGCTTAGGTTTTATTTCCATAAGGGGATTAAGACTTAAGACACGTAACGTTACAATAATTGAATCACTAAGTAGAACCTTGTTCTTTTTTATGTTGTAAACGTACTCGTGATTTAAATTTTGTTACTTGATATTTCTCAAATGTTGGTTTTTGGTATAAATCTATTCCGTCATGTTCTAAATTTCTTTCTACACTTTGATTTATACACTCTATAGCCGAAGTACATGTTAGTAAAGGAAAATTGTCAAGAGGGATACAATTACCCGAAAAAGAAGAACGCAGTTCTAAATGCCCTAATGCCTTTCTATAGATGCCCCGAAATTGCTTAACATTAGGATTATTATTGTATCCACCCTGCCTACAAATTATACCAAAAAACAGCTATGATCTTGGGATAGTCTATAGGTAGCAATGTATTGTAACACATTTGTTTCAACTAGAGTATTATATAGATGCTTTAAACTTTCCGCGCATATAAGAAAACCAATGAACCCAGTTTTACAAATGGTATCGACTAGGGATTGCAATCCGGTATAATTTTCAATCCGGCCGGATTTCACCGGATTGGCTCCAATCCGGCCGGATCCGGCCGGATCCGGTCGGATTTTAAAGTTACTTAGGGCCTAGTATTAGTGATTTTTAGTTTTGATAATAATACATATAAAGAAAAATAAAATACGTATTTATGGAAAATTGAATCATATTTATTTATTTCACTTTAAATTGTATTTTTTGGTAATGTAGGTTTTGGTACTATTTGTACTAAATGAAATTATGAGACTATTCTAAATAATAAACATAACATAACATAAACGTTCACGCCGAATATCCCCGAAGGGGTTGGCAGAGGTACTAATACTTCTGAACATCACGTGACTTTGTCACCTGGTGTTCAGAGTACCCACCTTTTGCATGGACAGTGTACTCACGTGATAGGGGGCAGGCCTATCGCCGTTTTGTACGAATACACTGTCACATGACTAAGTACAACTCGGCCATGTGGGTTTCCTCACCGTTAACAACCATGATAAATTAACCACACATATGTCTTTAGAAAAGACAAATTGGTGTAGGCCCGACCCAGGATTTGAACACTAGTCGTTTGCACGATAACCGAGTGTTCTACCCACTGGGCTATCACGGTTGCTAAATGATAAAGTACCTAAGTAATCAGTCTGACTCTCACTTATTGCTCTAAGTACTAAGTACTTAAATAATAATACTATAAAACTCTTTTTAATAATCTACACAGACTTTTAACTACTTTTTAATTGACAAAACAGTCTTTTAAATCCGTACTTATAAAATCAACTTTCATAATCCTAAGAAACAATAAAAACAGGAAACATTTATTTTTGCAATGGAAAATTTTGAGTTAACATTACCTACTTCTGTGCGGCACAGACTGTGCCTGAAAAAACGATCTAAGAAAACATATAGTGTTGATTGTACTACAGTTTTACAAACCTACAGTTTTTCGCGTACATATTATTTGCTTTACCGGATCCGCCACCGGATCCGGCGCCGACCCATCGGATCCGGTAGGTCCAATAACACGGCGGATTACCGGATCCGCCGGACCGGATTGCAATCCCTAGTATCGACTACATTCCTTTTACATATTTTCATGGTCACTTTGTTCTTTTTGGTACTACGAGTTTTGACTAGATATTGCAATCCAGAAATATATGTTTTCATTTCATCCATGAAACTGAACTGTAGCTAGTACATTTGAGTGATTTGCAAGTCTTGACTTTGTATCAATCAGCAGACATTTTAACCTCCTGTATGATATTGATTTTAAATGAGTGTGGACTTCCGTGTTTCTGACAAACTATGATGTGCAGGAGATGTTTTTTTTGTATATTGTTTTGTACTGTTTACAAAGTATTTATGTTTTACTTGAAGGTGGACCCTCGGAGCTGTATGGCGTACCACCAGATTATATAAAACAAACTGCTAATATTTTCCGCTCCAACTTGAAAGTATACCATTTCTGAAATTTATACTTTGAAGTGGTGATGTATTACTTGCATATAGAGTTTTGAAGTTCAAAAAGTCTTCATATTCCATGTTCAAAACTTAAATTGGATTGTTGGGCGAGGAACAAGTTCATTTCATCAAATTGGTGCCAACCCAACGGGGTTATTATACTACAGTTGGTGTAATTAAGATTTTTTTGGGTCTTTCATTTACAGACTTTTGGAAATCTACTTCCATATGTGTATGACCGTTTAACAAAGAAATTAAGTTTATTATTATGAGATAATAAACTTGCGGTTAAATTAAATTGATTAATAGTCAAAAATAAAAGGATGATTAGAAGCTATTTCCCAACAACCTCTACCACCAATTGTTTCATCCTACATTGAAAGAAAGAAGAAGAAAGTAAAAACGTTTGTTGCCAGTCGCACATGAACATGTAAATATTTTTACTAAATATAAATAGAAAAAAAGTAAAAATACAGTTAACAATATAAACAGTGTTATCTGGGTAGTTCTTATTTTTAGTGTCAGCCGAAAAAAAAAAAAAACGTATCGAAACTTTTGTGATTGCATTTTGATTATACATGAAAATGGAGTATTTTGATATATTAGGTCATGCTTAAACTATTTTCTAAGTGTCTAAATTAAAGTATAATGGCATGGCTTTGACATTAAGTGGCATGGTCATGACATATTGCGGCATGGCTCTGACATGAAACACGGCTATGACATTCTATTAAAAAAATACAATTATTATATGTTCTAATTATTTCTTTAATTATCTGAAATCAGCTTAAACAATCAGAAATCACAGTAGTAACCTATAGGTTTAATTCTTATTCCCGACCAGTCTTTACTTAAACGAAAACTATACTAGATACTTGTTTTGAACATAAGTTGTTAATCAGTATTTTTTTTAATCACAGCAGTTGTTTTATGTATTAATTACATTACTAACAATAGTAAGTATTAAATTTAAATCTTAAAAAACAATCATTTACATATCTCTAAATCAGTCTTTATTTAGGAAACAAATGTCTTCACATGACTGGGTAACAACATGTAAGTTTTAAATCTTTGGAAACAATAATAAGCTACTCTCTATTTTGTAAAAAAAAACATAAAACATCTCTCTTTCTATAACAAAAATAGCTTCACATGACTGGATAGTCACAAACAGAAAAATCAAAATTAAAAATTAACTCTCCTCTCCTAGTAGGCGTCGGTTCAGGTAGAACAGCAATAATGTCTAATGTTTTTTGACATGAATTCCTCATGTGGGGATTATTACTCATAAATAAAAGATGTTATTAAAGGAAAGAAAAATTTTTTTACAACTGACACTGTAGCTCAGTTGGCAGAGCGACGGGGGCGTATACCCGAAGGTCGCGGGTTCGAACCCCGCCAGTGTCGAAATTTTTCTTTCCTTTAATAACATCTTTTATTTATGAGCAATAATGTCATTGTATGATATTGCCGATATGTCATTGTCTTTCCATGCGAAAGTATACTCATTTGTGTCAATATTGGTGAATTTTTTTCTTGTGAACTGAACTATGTATGGTTCTTCTGATATATCCACTGATATAATTTGACCAACATACGTCAAGATTTGGTTTCTTTTCCCAGAAAACTTCGATAATACCCATACACCTTCGCGAAGACAGTGTTGCCAACTCTTACAGAAAAAATCCCCCAAGAAAATCCTAAAATACCCCTAAAAACCCCTAGTTTTTTTAAATGTTTATATCTACAAAAAAAAACTGTGCTTTGTTGTGTCGGCTTAGAATGGCACTACCCCATTTCTTACAGTGGGTGTACGTAAGAGGCGACAAACGGTATTGAGGAAGGGATTTTGGGTGATGAAGTTGGAGAGGCTTATTCCGTTTATCCACCCTAAAAAATCCTCCCTAAGGCGGATATTCGGAAACGCGTGTCCGTCTATCCACCCTGAACGGGGTGGATATCCGGAATGCATATAATATGGTTCTTCCGATTTTCTACCCTGCCTACGTACAGTCATTTACAGAAAAAAGACCCTAAGTTTGTAAGATATTTTTATTCAAACTGTAAGTAAGAAAGTAGGTATGTTTATCTTAAGTATTTTAATGTTCACGATGTTCCTTGGACCCATTTTGTGTTGTGTATGTTTCTGTAAATTACTGTACTTGGGGTAAAAAATCGGAAGAACCATATTATATACATTCTGGATATCCACCCCGTTCAGGGTGGATAGACGGACACGCGTTTCCGAATATCCGCCTTAGGGAGGATTTTTTAGGGTGAATAAACGGAATAAGCCGTTGGAGACCCAGCCCCAACCACCTTTATTTTACCATCTTTTCCCCACTCAACTTTCCAAAAGTGGCGGGGAATTTCTTATTACTCAGCTCATGCTACCCCTTTTAGGGATTTATACCTGTGAGTATATGTATGTAAAAAAAACATTTCCTGGGTATGTACTTACCAAGTAGCTTTCACTCAAAAATAAAACTCACTTTTTTATTATTTAAAATATATATATTATTAAGGGGAAAAGGCCTAAACCCAGCAGTGGGCAGCTGTTGGCTGACGATGATGATGATAACCTCAGTGAATTTAAAATTAAGATAACATTTTTAAAAATAGCAGAAAACTTAAAATGTGATATCATTTAATATCTCTAAAACGGCATCATCATCGTCATCACCAACCTGCAAAGATTTAAAATCGTACATTTTGACATTAAACATTTTTAACATTTGAGGTGTCTGAAAAAATTGCGTACACGACCCAAATTCTCATTTAACCGCTCGAACGTCGGAGCGTAGATCTGCGTCAAGAATAAAATCTCCTTCGTGTGCCGCGACATAGATCTACGTCTACACTACCTGCAAGCTTTTTTTCTTGGTTTTCACAGTAAAAAAGCGTTTTAAGGTATAAATTACTGCGGCAAGAGAGAGACAATGAAATAAGGAAGCAGAGACAATAGTCATAGACTTTTTTTGCGCGCGGCGTACGAGCGGTTAAGCGAAAATCTTACCATCATTATGCTTTCTATCATGGTGAGGGACAATTTATTTCTCAACTTATTTTTTATAATGCCATATATGGAGAAGGCACGCTCCACAGAAGCATTTGAAATAGGCAGCGTCATAATAGCTATGGCAAACTTTGCTATATTTTCAAATCGTTTGCAGTTAGCCGCATCAGAATCGCAAAAAACTTCAGCTTAAAATTCAGCGGTAGTGTTGGTATTCGTCCATTGTTTGTTTTGAAGTTGGTTCCATTCTGTTTCAACATCATTTTTGTTGCCATATAAGGCAGTTCGGTGAAATTTCCCCAAAATAGATGTTAAACTTGGCTTAACTTGCGATGTCGCATTTTCAGGTTTAAGATGAGACATCATCTTAAGGATTCCGAAATTTTCGGGCAATCTTTTTTGCATCTCAGTAGCCAACGTACATAGAAAAGATTTGCACTTCTCTTTCACATCAAGTCTCTCACTTTCTATAAGATTTTTGGTTAGGTTTTCAAATTCGTAGCCAAGATATAAAGACGACGTATGCATTAAATATGGCTGAAAATTAAATTCAGGCAACTCATTGTCATCCACTTTCTGCAATTGAGATGGTACTACAAGTTTTTGTAGTATATTTTTGAATAACAGAAACAAATCTTCTAACAACTTTGTCGCTTCAGCTTGATCACTTTGAAAGAGCATGTTAATTTGAGTAACGTTTTTCAGCTCGTACTTCAAAAACACCAAGTATGCAATTGTTCCGCCATGTAGCATTTGTCTTCATTTTTTGCCAACGAAAAAAGCAATTGCAATTCATCCCACTGGTCTAAAATGGTATTAACAGCAGCAAATCGGGCAAGCCAACGAGTACCACTGAGTCCTTGTATTTTATTGGGATTGGCGTCGTTATGATGCATACTTTTATATAACGCTCTGTAACGTTCCAACCGTTTGGGACTATACGAAAACCAATTGTGTGCTTCTCGCACTAAAAATTCTAGCTGACGTGGTAATTCCTCCGCAGCTTTTTCAGCGCACAAATTAAGGGAATGGCATACACATTTCATTACAACTAAATCGTCTAATTCTCGTTTAAACAAGGCAGTGACTGAATTATGCTTTCCTACCATTACACTAGCGCCATCAGCACCAATCCCAACCATGTTTTGACATTTTAAACCATCTTCTTCTAGTTGTGACTTAATTGCGTTATATACAGTTAATGCGTCGCAGTTTACTAGTTTTATCAGTCTATAAAAAGTTGTCACAACTTGTTTCTTCTTGAAAGAAAAAAAACGAATCATCACACATAAAACCTTTTGCGTTGACAGATCGGTACTTTCATCAATTATGATGGAAAATGGGGAACTTCCAATTTCTTGTAGTAAATCTTGAAGCATACATGGGCTTAGGACATTTTTAATTAGCATGGAGCACTTGGTGCGATGTAGTTTTAAACTTTTTAACACATCTGATGAAGGATCTAATTCAGGCACTATTGACATTAAATGATCTACAGTCTTAAGCGACGTATGTTCTGCAATAAATGCGGCAACTTTTAATTCAGCCGTTTTTGTTTTATCTGATAAGATAGGTCTAATAACATTAGTTAACTGTTGGCATGATTTAGCTGTCTTGCTTAAAGCTACAGACTTGCGATGTTTCTCTGTCTTTGAGTGATTTATCAGATCTTTTTTATGTGCCTTTAAAGTACCTCGACAGTATTTACAGGAAGCCCCAAAATCGTCAGTTGGATCAGGAGAAAGCCAATCTGCAAACACGTATTAAAATCAAAGTCAGTTTATTTATATTATGAATAAAACATCATAGGCAAGCTCAGGAAACATTGCAACATACGCCAAGTAGCAAACGACACATAAGTTAATGTTCAATGCATCATAGTAATGTATTAGTAGTGGCAACACCGATATCTACTAGACTAAAGTCTGATTTTTAATTTCAGTCAGTAAAATGACAGGTGCAACTGTCACTAACTAAATATACATGAACAAAAAGATTTATCAGTGACAGTTGCACCTGTCATTTTACTGACTGAAATAAAAAATTAGACTTTAGACACCCCACACAAGTAGCAAAGCATAGCAATGTATTAGTAGAGTGGCAACACCGATAGCTAATAGACTAGCAACCACACAAAAGTAGCAATGCATAGCAATGTAACACAATAGTAGCAACACCGATATAGAAAAACCGTCACAGTCATACCAACAGTGAAACGTGCAAAAATATTGTTAGTCATACTAAAAAATATGCTTAGTTCGGTTTGAATAAACTCAGAAGGATTTTTTAGGTCTTAGTTCTTGGTAATTATAACATAATCCACCCATTCACGTTTCAAGCATAAAGTTTCGACCATGCAAAATAAACCCTTTTTTTTTTCATTTCTTACCTATTCTTACATCGCATGATTGATATGTATATATCGTACCTTTATCGTTACCTACAAAAAAAAACTTAATAAACACGTTTTGTGTTTGAGTTGAGAACTTTCCTGCAAATGTTGAAGATGGCGACGACGAATTCCTGCGTGATTATGATTAATTAATACTTTTAATTAACATACACAATTTTGTGGGTGACCCCAAATTAAATGCGTGTTCACTTAATGCATATTTATTAATCTTGTAAAATACATGTCTAGACAATAGTGCAGTACGACTAACCAACTTACTTAAAAGTGCTACATTGATACATTGCTATGATACATTGTTATAATATGGTTTACATGTGTGGAGGTGGACCACCTACATACTACCCTCTTTAAAAAAAATTAGCACAGAAAAAAAAAATTGAAACAAGTTTACACAATAAAAGAAAAGAAGTAGATCCCTGTCTACCTACCTACGCTGTATAACTAAAAGTTAAAAGTTACAATTTCTTATCTTACGCTACATTGAATACCGGCTACCGGATACTTAGTCTAAACAATTGGATCCAATTACTTACTTACAATATTATATCGTACTTACTTATTATATCGTAGCTAGACAAAACAATACACTACGTATAATTAACATTACAACTTAGTCTAAGAGAAACACATGTTTATTATAATCCTAATAGCATATATGGATTGAATGTTCGCAATTTATTTCACTGTTCACTGCTTAACTTAGAGAGTATATAGTAAATTATTAAGATTTCAAACACTTGAAGAAAACAAAAACATCTTATAACTAACTTATGCGTATCCAACGCAAACAGGATCAGCAGCGGATGTCGTGGGGTTAATACCGACGTTTGCAGTTGGTGGACTAAACTGATTCTGATGCTGATGCTGTATCGAGGATAGCGCTACACTAGTGGCTTGTTTGCGCAACCACCCTTTTAAAGTATGACAGCTCCTTTTCCAAACATAAAATAGTATAACGATTGATAACAAACTAGCAATTACGACTAGCGAAATGCTCAGTTGGTTAAAATGTTCTTTAACTTTATCGGCTACTTCACTTTGCTGGTTGACAATGAATATTTCTTGATAATTGCCCATTGTAAATTAAGAAATATAATTACTATCTGTGTTACAAGCTTGAGTATGGGTGCGAAATAAAATCAATTATACGAAAGTATTGTTATCTATAACACGATTATTTGCAATAAAAATGCAAACCTAACCTAAACTTTAAGTGTTCTCATTTATAAAACGCAAAGGAGGCTTGATTAAGCGTCCACTTCGTGTTTTTAAAATGTTTGGCGTCACGTTTTGTGTGGTCGAAGTCGATGTCGGCGGATCGGCTACCGGCGCGTCTCGAGCCGCGTCAGCAGGCGCCATCGCCTGGGCATCGTTATCGTCACTGTTTATTACGTACGCAGGATTAAGCCTATCTATGGAAATCGAAGTTTGCCTATTATTTATCTGCAGTTTGTAAACCTTTGGTCCTCTTTTGATAACGCGGAAGGGACCGTCGTAAGGGGGTTTCAAAGGCCTACGTACGGTGTCGTCTCTTATAAATACATAATCGCATGTTTTTAAATCGGGGTGTACAAAAAATGATCTAAGAGTTACTATGCGATTTAACAACCGGCTTAAATTGACTAATTGCGTCGCGAATATTATCAACTAAGTTGTAAGAATCGGTACTAGGGTTAATTCGATTAGAGTCATAAAAATCTCCTGGCAAACGTAAATTGCGACCGAATGTAATATCCGCTGCACTATAACCAGTGTCACTGCGATAAGCTGCTCTAAGTCCGAGTAATACGATTGGTAGTTGTTCTACCCATAAACTATCACATGAAAGTGTTGCTTTTAAAGAGCGGTGCCATCGTTCGACTACGCCGTTGCTTTGGGGATGGTACGCGGTAGAGCGTATCCTGCGTATCCCTAATAGTGTCATTAGTTCTGAAAATAGACTGCTCTCGAATTGGCGACCTTGGTCGCTAGTTAGCTTAATCGAACAACCATAACGACAAATCCATTCTTTAAAAATGACATTTGCAATGGTTTCGGCAGTGATATCTTTAATGGAAATAGCTTCTCGCTGACTGTTCAATCGTTTCGAGGGCATCATTGTCTTGAGTTTTGGTGTCATATAGGCAAACCCTTTAGGTCTAAGTATGGATTTGCCTGGATCTATGACAACCCCATCTACTCCCAAAAATATTTCGCTGTCCTCCACACATCGCTGGTCGTTTGAAAATTCAACGTCACAAACTGCGGGAAAGATCAGATCATATGTTTGCAAGATCTGCAAATCGTGGGAAATGCCTGTGCGTACCTGCTGTTCGGGAGATTTTGAAGAGATCGCGCCCCAAGCGAAGTAGTCCAAAACTCTATGGTTAACACAGGGTAGCATGGATAACAAAATACTGCCTATACCAGTGAGTGTGATATGGCGTCGTCTGACTGAAAAGGCGTCTCCATAGGCCATGAAACCACCCTTCAGACCATATTTCACCAAAGAACCGTTGTCTGAGAATATGAGATTCTGATTGCCACTCAGAGCGTTGACAAAGGACTCAAAATCTCCGGGTGAGTCCGGGTTGAAAACAGTTTTGGCCCAATTGGCGATCCCCAGTGTGGATACCCATTCGCCTTTACGTCTGAGAGCTTCCTCCACAAGAGACACAAGGTCGTCAATCTGACGGGTGGTCATACCGGTGTCCGTAGCGCAACGACGTACACCTTCCGAAACTTCAATCGCGGCGTCTAGTACTGGTATGGGTGAAGATACATCCAAATTATCGCGGGGTGGGATAGTGTCGGATAATACAGCATCGTCATAAATAATGACTGATCGTTCTAGTTTGTTAGGAAGGGAATCTTTTACAACGCTAACTAATGAACGATTAGGAGCAGATATCATGGCCTTAGGAGGCCTTGAAACGGTCGATTTGCAAGAAAGTAATTCTGCGGTATTTGTGTCTTTCTGTTTGAGAGCGTTAGCAATGTTGTATTGCGTTACCTCCTCTGACGTGCCCTTGCTCATGCTGATGAACCTGCCTATTGCATCATAGGGCGTATAATCACGACACGGTCGTATGTCAAACCCTGAGCCTCATGTATGGTTAAGAGCCTTGAACCACTGCCAGAACCGTATTTCTGGGAAGCGAGTGCCTGTTTATCTCCTTGTGTATGAACAAGGTACAAAGTATTCTGCTCGGCATATGGAATAGAGACGCCTGAGTAGGGTTTAATGGTTAAAGAAAACTTCGTGGAATTAGACGAGTATATCCCCGGATATATTTGTCGTAAAGCATATGCCACATCCTGCGGATTACGATGAGTGCGCAATAACGTATCTGAAATTTCAGCCACATTGACGGGTGTCTTGTAGTTTAAATTGAACATTTGCAATCTATCGATGAAGGGATTTTGGTTAACATCACCGATTAGCACGACGGTGTCGACGTGAAGCGTCCAAGCTACCGCCACTATGGCACCGAAATGATTCATCAATGCCTCATCAAAGAAAATTTTCTTTATGACAGGTCTTGCGGATGATTCGTCGTTGTGATCCTCAGTTTGGGCACGGTTCGGCAATCGCGTTGGTGATTCCTCGCGTTTATGTGAATGGCCAAAACCATTGACGAGAACAGACGCAGCGGTCCTCACTCTTGACTTCATATTGGCACCGTCGTGCTTTGTGGAGGAAAAGGGAAGATCTTCCCTTTTCCTCCACATTGGTGACCACCGACTACAGAACACGATGGCGTCCTTCTAAGCACAAGGAGTTATTTGGATTGGCCAGACAAGTACGAGCAGCAAAAGGATATCAAAGGACAGCAGACAAGAAAAAGCGCTTCGAATCCACGGCTCAACAGACACGACTCGCTGCACGGCAGCAATGGGACACGCAACGGGGCACCCACACCGTGGCTGCTGGAGTCGACATTGATGTTCCGGCATGCATGGCCGTTGAGCACACACACACTGGCACGAAGATATGGAGTCAAAATTTCCTGTTGGAGGGGGAGTAATGTAGCGGCGCGCTGTCAGAACACAATGACGCGCACTACATAGAAACGCTGACAGTGCCAGAAGAATCACATTCCACAGCAACACGTAACCAAGCGATTTACGTCACACGCGTCATCAAGATTCGCCATACAAATCGTACATCGCGCAATCGAAGTTTCTAAAACATTTACTATATATACAAGTTCCAACTTAATACAGTTGGACCGCGGTCCCCAGGCATACCACCGCCTGGCGGAAGATCTTCCCTTTTCCTCCACAAAAGTGTTGTTAAGGTCGCTAAAACTCATTTGCGTCGCGTAATTGGTGAAACTGTACTTACTTATGAGGAACTTGATATTGTATTTTGTAAAGAGCGGTCGCAACTCTATCCCGACTCCCGATTGATTGAAGCGGGCCAATTGTAGCGGCCCGGGGCGGGGGTATGTTCGCGCCAGATGATTAAGTACTTGTTTCTTGGCTGTATGCGCTTAGCCTTAGCCTTTTCTAACTATTGAGTGATTGAGATGGTCACACTGCTAGTTGGCAACACTACTCTAGTCTTGCGCTTTGGATTTTTGAATTGAATTGGCGTATTGAAAATTGTAATTGATTTGTATAATGTTGAGTATTGTGATACAAATAGAAGCAGCATATTTTGATAGTATATATTGTGATTCGGTGAAATTGTGGACGATAGCAAAGTTATCGCACTGGAAACAAAAACCTTTGATGTGCTTTGAGAGCATTGGACCCGACAAACAGCTGTCGAAGATATTAGTAAAATACGAAAGGAAAGAATAAAAGGACACGATATTCCTTGGACAGGGAATCGTATTATTGATCCCAGACTGAATGCATTCAGATCTCCACAAATTATTGAAGATAGCCAGCAAACCACTTGGAAGAACTAAGGACTGAACACCTCACCAGTTCCAGCCTAATGATCAGAGTTTCCTCATTCCACTGATTTGAAGCTAAAAGGAATTTTGATTGATGTGCTGCCGGCCAGTGTAGCGGTAAGCCTTCCATCACTGAAGAACCAACATCACTTGAAATAACACATAAACACGAACACTTAGCTTCATCATTTTAAAACAAGTACTGTGTCCTGAGGCTTACCACCACTTTTTAACATTTTTCTGCGCAATTACAATATGTTCCAACGAAAAATATTTCAATTTCTTGGATCTTGCCGATAAACTATTGCAGTATTTTCTGAACCAATTCCCTAAATATTATGGCAGAGATTACATTACTAGTAACATTCATAACATCTCACACCTTGTATCAGAAGTAAAAAGATTTGGGAAATTGCAAGACTTTAATGCATATCCCTTCGAAAATAAATTATATGCTATCAAAAAATTATTACGACAAGGCAATCACCCACTTGCACAAATCGCGAAAAGGCTAAGTGAAAATCGACATTTCGAATTGGAGAAAATAAGTGCAAATGATGTAAAATATCCTTTCCTAAAACTAAGTGTCGGTAATAATGTAAAATCTTTGCATTTCAAGAATTTCATTTTATCCACACAGAGTCCAGATAAATGGTTTTTATCTTCAGAAAACCATGTTGTTGAAGTTCAAGACATATTTAGAGATTCTTTGAAAAACCATCTTATACATGGAAAACAAATCACGAATGTTACCGATGTGTTTGACACTCCCATTCAATCTTCTTTTTTACACATAGTAAAGAGTGCAAATATAAATATGAATCTGCCTACAACTGAGTATACAATAAATCAAGTCAAGTGTAAACTATTTTCTGCCTGCTATAACTCGACTACTTATTTTACGCCTTTGCGGCACACAATATAAATACTTACCAGTTTATTATTAAAGACAGCACCTTTAATACAAGCAAATAAGATTTTATTTTGCTTGCGTCAGCATACCTTCTGATTGTACCTACGTTTAGATAATTAGTAAATATATTGCAAAGAGTGTTTAAATAAAACTGCATTATCATTTAAATCTTTTGTTTTATTTAACTTCAACATTTGTTTTAATAATCAAATAATGTAATTAAGTAATAGGTAGACTAAATGACTACGCACACACCTACATCTCAAATAGAAATAGAATCAGGTTGTTATAGGTAAAGATTTTTGGAGTTTAAGATGCCTTAAGCGATCTACGTACATATTTATGCTCTGGGATCAGAAATGCCGTTTTATTTATTATGGCAGCCTCAACTATTAAATTAAAATATCGTTACATAAATTCTGTTTCTAACATGAATACTTAAATTACCTACTTCTATTGTATAGCTATTTGGAACAGGAGTCTTTCTTATATCACCATCTTCTAAATACCTGCTTCACATAAGAGAAAATAGAATCTTTAACTCCACCGAGTCAGTCTTATATCACAAAGACGGTACCTAGTAGGTAGGTAAATACCGTGTTTCTCATAACAAATTAAATAAAATAAAAAAATAGGATTTCAACATCAAATTAAGTTAAAAGAGTCTGTATTGTATCACAATCAATATACCTAGGTAGCAAATTCTAGTCTTTCACATTAGAAATAACAAAAAAAAATACCAACTAGTGGTTAAATTTAAAGTAAAAGTACTAACGAATTAGGTAAAGACATTGTCTGCCATTGATTGGTACAAAATAAGGCACAATAGTTACCATTAAGTAATCTAAACAAAAAATAATCATGATAGGTTTTGTACTGGTTAAACCATGCGTTTCTGAGTTCTGAGTATTGTAACCTAGGATAAATTAAACTTATATGCAATCTGTATACTGGGTGGGGTATAATAAGTAACTTGCAGTGTAAGTGCAAATTAGTTGGTTTTTTTTCCTATATAGTAATCAAGGTGCAGGTCTTACAACAATTAAAAACAATAGACGATAAAACGTAGGTATATAACACTTAGTCTACTTGGTATTTAGTGATACCAACCAACCGCCTAGTACTAAGGACAATAAATAATCACATATCAAACATGGTTTTTGTTGTATAGTTTGTTGTTATGAATAAAAATAATATCTTCTATCAAATTTTGATTTAAGTTGAGACGGTATTTATTCACTACACATTTCAGTGAAGAAAATAGTCTTTCTACGCTTACTTGTGTAGCTGGAGTAGCCAATGCAACACAAGCTACTTTATGAAGTCTAGGATACTTATTTTTATTGGTAAACCAGTAATGCAAAATGTTAGATGTTGATTTCAGCAACGGTTCTTTTGAAAATTCTTCTAATTCTTTATCTACACCAAGAGTTGGAGTAAATGTCAGCAAAGAATTGGAATCAGATTGTGCTTCATCATATTTTATGCCAAGAAGATTATCCAGTTCTTGTCTAGCACTATCTAATTGTATTTGTTGTGATGATGAAGAATTCAAACTACTTTCGTTTTCTTTATCAGGGTCTAGGTTAGTTAAATGTTGGTATAGTCTCGTCAATTTCATTCGAGCATTTTCTCTCTGAAAGTCAGATAACAAAGAGTTGACTCTTGGGTCTAGTGAAACAGCACACAAAAAGGCATCGTTATTAAATAAGGCTGCTTCACGATTTTCCATTGCTTTATGGAGCATTTTACTCAAAATGGTGTTAATGTTATTTAATTTAATATTACATAGTAACCATTGTATGTAAAAATCGCCGATCGTAAGTTGGTCTTGTTGGAGAATCATGGAAAGTGTTTTTGCAGGTAACAATGATTTAATTAAATCATCAATTGTGGTCCATATGTCATCGGTCAATTTTAGGTTCTGATTTTGAGATTCTTCACAAAAGGTTCTAAGTTGACTTAATCTATCGAGCATAGCAATTGTGGAATTCCATCTAGTCACACAGTCTAACACAGCTTTATTTCTACCAGCCTTTGTTATTTCAGCAGCATAAATTTGGGTTCTTAGAAGCTTGGATGCGGTTCTAGCAATACCTATAATTTCTTTAATTTAATTATTACCAATAACTTCAATTACTGCCAACTGTAAAGTGTGTGCCGCGCATCTTACCACACATATCTGTCGTGATGCAATTGTATTTTCATGAAACTGCAGCATTAGCGAAGATGTGACGCATGCTGTATACTCTTCTTCTGTATCAGTATCAAACCAGGTGTCAGCATCATAATCCAAGTCAGAATCTACAGAGTAGATCTCAATGTCACCTGAACAGTCCATACTGATATCATTTTCACATTCTGTGACATGACTTGGGCCAGCAATACTATCAAAACTATCGTTTCCAGCTTCTTGGCGCTGAGCATTGATTTGTTCATTCATTAACCTGCCCATTTTGAGCATATTTGCGCCATTGTCGGTGGTGAAACTATAAACGTGTTCGAGATCAATCCTTAACCTCTGTAAGACATACAAAACTTGTTCCTTTAGATGTTCTGAAGTATGTCTTTCCAAGAGCTCTATCATGGCTAGATTGTTTAGCATAATACTACCGTTTTCTACATATTATTATATTAGATGGGCGGTAAGCGCCACGGGTTTCCGCACTGAGCCCGGCATGGCAAGCCATTGTACGTGGACCAAGTGGTCATTTAATTCTCCCAACCTAATTCCGTCCAGAAGGCGAGTAGCTTATCCAGGTCAGCTGCCGCCTCTGGGAGCGACTTTATGGATCCTATCGTGTTATAGCGGATATCGGCTACCCCCGTGCATTCCTGGAGCACGTGAGCAACCGTTTCGTCAGCTTCCATGCACGCTCGGCACATGGGGCTGTCGGTAATGCCTATAGTGTATAAGTGTTTATTTAGTGTGGTATGTCCTGTGAGTACTCCAGTCACTGTCCGCAGATCTTTCCTGCTTAGTCGCAGGGCGCGCCCGGTCAGCTTCCTGTCAAGGGTTGGCATGATTTCCTTCGACTGTCTGCAACCGGGCTCCTCCTGCCAGTGTATCTTGGAGAGGGAGTGAGTGCGTTCTTTTAGCCATGCGCGAAGCTGACCATAGGGTAGGGGTATGATCGGTTCAGGACCATATAGATCCCTTGCCGAACCCCCCCTAGCCAATTCGTCAGCAGCGTCGTTACCCAAGGAGCCGCTGTGGCCCCTTATCCATTGTAGGGTTATAGTGTTATTCCGAGCTGCTTCCTCAAGAGCTCTGTGGCACTCCAGGACTAGCCCTGAGATGAATTCACAGCGATCCAGAGCCTGCAGCACAGATGCACTGTCCGAGATGATTCTGATATGCATATCGGACACATCTCGGGCTTTGATTGCCATGGCCGCCTCAGTTATTCCAAGACACTCCGCTTGGAATACCGTGTTGTGTCGACCTAGGCTTTTGGAAATTTTAATATTGAGGTCTTGTGAATATACCCCGGCTCTAGTCCCTTGGTTGGTCTTGGAGCCGTCTGTGTATACACGCACCTCTTTAATATTGGAGTAGTCATGCTGTTCCTCTTCGAGTATAACAGTATAGTTGTGTTTGGTAATTATAGTTTTAGTTATCCTATCACAGGGCGCAGCAAGTAAGGGCTGATATTGGATCGCCATTGTGTGTATATTTGTGTGTAGGACTCTAGAGTCGTTTCTAAGGTGCCCTGCATTTTTTAGTCTGAGTGAGGACATCGCCGCTTCCTGCTGTATGTGTAGGTGTAAGGGTGGCACGTTCAGTAACGCCTGAAGAGCTGCCGTCGGTGCGGTTCTCATGCAGCCTGTAATGGCCAGGCAGGCAAGCCGTTGCATTTTTTCCAGGTCATTTTGGACTGTTGTTAGTTTGGTTCTCGGCCACCAGACCAGTGAGCCGTAGGTTATTACTGGTCTGATAATGATGGTATAAAGCCAGTGAACGATCCTAGGTTTGAGTCCCCAGTTTTTACCTAGTACCCTGTTGCACTGCCATAGCATAGCGCTGGCTTTTTTGATTGTGTTATCTAAGTGTGGTTTCCAGCTAAGTTTATCATCTAGGGTTATTCCTAGATATTTAACTGTTTTTGAGAGAGTGAGTTCAGTTCCAAAAAGCTTTGGAAGTTCAAAAGGGGGGAGTTTCCTTTTGTGAGTGAAAAGTATTAGTTCAGTCTTTTTAGGATTTACTTTCAGGTCGTATTCGTTGCACCATGTCTCCACAACTCTCAATGCTTGACCCATTTCTTTGCAGAGCATGTTTACATGATTTCCATTTAGGAGAATTGTGAGATCGTCTGCGTAGCCTACCGTAAGGTAGGATAGGTCATTGAGTCTCTTAAGAAAGGAGTCGACCACCATGTTCCAGAGGAGTGGGGAGAGGACCCCCCCTTGGGGGCAGCCTCTCGTCACAATGGTACTCTTACAGTAACTTGCACCGCTCTAAGTCTCAACATGTTAACAATCCAACCCCTGAGTGCGGAATTGACACGGAAATCTTTCAGAGTTTTATTGGGCGTTTATTCCCATAAAGCTGCGTTGTGATAAAGAAGCTATGTCAATCTTTATGCTAATCATTTTATTCATCAGATTTTTTGCTATTTCTAAACGTGATTTTGCAACGATTTCAGTTTTTATTGTGCGAGAGTTGATTCTTACGTTACAATCGGGTATTGAAGATAAAATATTTTGAAATGCTTTATCATCCAAGAGCGCCAAAGGTCGCCCATGAACCGTTACTAGATTGGTACATTCTTTTATAAGTTTTTCTACGGTTGAGAAGCTTTTACTACTGACACATTGTTGTGAATTCAACTGAATTATTTCTTCGTATTCGTTTTTATGAATTTTCAGATGTTTAAGGAGATTGGAACCGCCGATACCCTAAAACAAAAAAAATATAGGTACTCGTACATATATGTGGACTTCCAATCTTTTCACATTGCATTTTACTCACACGCATACTTACTCACACATACACACACACACACACGAACACACACACACACACACACAAAAGAGAGTTTGCTATAGGTGGAACTAGCGCCACTTTCTTTAAAAATATACTACTTTATCAAAAGTAAAACTTGAATCAAAAATCTGAAACGTACGAACGATGTATAAACCTATATGAGTTTAATAATTAGTACATTATTGCTAAAAACGGCTGTTGCATTCAAAATAATAAATAAACTTACTACAGGTATTTATAACAATACACCATACGTTTTTTGATTAAAGCTTTAGTTTTGATAAAATATTTTTCTTTTTAGTAAGTGCGCTAGTTTCACAGCGCACTCTTAAATGTAAATAAATAAATGTTTTACACAATCATGTACAGTCAAGAGCAGCTTAAGCGTAACTAAACTTTACTGAGCACTGTAAATAAACTTTACTGCATAGATAATAACAACGCCTTCCATAAACGGAAGGAACGCCTAGCTTTCCTTGTCTGTACTATGAAATATTTCAATGTACTTACAGTAAGTAATTTGTTGCATACGAGGCATTTAGATTTGTTTGCAGCTTTATCAACCTCGAAATATTTATAAACGTTATTACGTTTATGACGTCCCATTGTGTGTGATTTGATAATTAATTATGAATTTAGATGAATTACACAGGCAGAGCGCGTGGTTTCTTTCTAGTAATAGTAAGGTTACCGGCTGACTGACAAAATGTTGCCGCTTTGTGTTCGTTCCTCGCTCGCGTCTCGCTCGCTTGCCTGAGTGGCAACATCGCGTCGCGTCGCGTAAAATACCAATACCTGGTATCGATATAAATATCGATACTTTATTAACAGTATTGTTGTGTTACTGATAAAATTATTTAAATTAACAAGAACTGTTTTAAAAAATATTGATAGTTATTACGATATATCGATAAAATTGAAATATCGATAACAGTCCCTGGTTTAAACACTCTATCAGCTAGAATAAAACTACCCTGTTCCAGTCCATTTAAAAAGTCACAGTTTTCTACTATTGTAACATCACTTGTTCTGCCACTGAACCCTTGGGAAACAAAATTCACCAGACCGTTAGGAGTACAGGATATTAAATATTTCACAGTATTCCCTTTTTTATAGTCTGACCATGTTAAGCTGTGTAGTGTCGGCTTAGAATAGCACTACCCCATTTCTTCCGGTGGGTGTACGTAAGAGGCGACTAACGGTATTGGGGCTTTTTAAGGGATTTTTGGGCGATGCGGTTGGAGACCCATCACCAACAACCTTTATTCTACCATCTTATCCCCACTCAACTTCCAAAAGTGGCTGAGAAATTTCTAATTTCTCAGCTCTGGCTACCCCTTTTAGGGATTTATAGCCGTGAGTATATGTATGTATGTATGTATGTACCATGTTAAAGCTTGATGGAGGGCCTTTGATGGTTTTTGGATATCAATTTCTAAACAATCAATGATGCAGGTGACATTGTAATAGTTATGTCTAAATGCTATAGGAAGATTCCGTCTTATTCATTGTTTATTTATCTTGACTATAAATGGTTTTAAAAAACTAGATAGAAATGGGATGTTGGTTAAAAATATTTTGCTAGCATATGACAATGATAATCCAAAACTATCTCGTAATTCTGAAAATGTGCGGTTCTGTCTAATTTTCATGAGGCAAAGTAAAATGTGCTCAATTTTTATATTGGTGTGTTCATGTAAACCCAGAATAATAAAATAACAATCTCTTGGAATACCAACATACATTAATGGTTTTTTTTGAAAACATAAGGTGTTTTTGAGGTACATCAGTTGCTGTACATTTTCAATTGTATCTGCTTTCAGAGTTGATGATTGACTACTTGAAATAGTGTCGAAACATGAAACATCACTATCTGACTTTTCATCTTCCCGGAAACTACTTTTCTTCACATTTTTTACAGAACCAGAACATGATGGTCGGAGGTGGCACTGAGTAATCTTAAATGTTGAAGTAAACCTAGATACTGTAGATATTTTGCAAGGTGAGGTGGAAATATCTTGACTGTGGCATTTTGTTTGCACTGTCTTGCTCCTGTTATGCACATGTGCTTGTACAGATTTTTCAACTGTAGGTCTAAGATCTGTTATGGTTTCTCTGTGCTGTGTTTTTGGTAGTTCTGGAAAGACAAATATACAAAATTAATTACTGGATTCATGTAGAAACCAAGTGATATAACATATTTAATTACATAATTATATCCCATATTTAAATTTCTCCAGTAAACTGTTGAAGACATAACAAAGTTTTCCGAAAGAAACATAAATAGATAATACCTAATACATTTTGTGGTTGATTGCCTAGATAACAGATAACTACAAACCTTCATCAGGGGTAATAATATCCTGTGGCATATTGATATCTTTCTCAAAGTTTTTTCGACTTACTGTGTTTCAAACATTTTTTCAAGTATGAAGTCGTGGCGATAGCTCAATCAAATTTACATGGCAAATAGCTGACGAAACGAAACTCCTTAGAACTTTGAATGAACGATTGATTAACCTCAGGTGGCACTTAAGACAGCTGTGAGTGAATGATAATCAGTTCCTTCTGGATTTCATCCGTAAAATAGCGGTAAATTAAAGTGTGGTTTAAACAAAAAGTATTTGTGCACGGACAAGGACCGTGGAAATTTGTCCCTAAAATTTTCTAGCTTGGACAGTAACGGGTTTACTTGATTAGTACCCACACAAGTATATTCATGATTAGTATTATATTGTTTGTATTGGTCTGTTAATCTTTTAAAGATAATGAAATAAAAATAAATCCAGTGCATTTATGTTGCACTAGGATTTATTTCGTAACAATCTTCTCCCGCACGAAATGATAGCCGACGTCTATATTAATATAAACATATTTATTACGAAAAACCTTAAAACTAATACACATCTAGAAAAATTAACTTTGTACATTGTTCTGTAGTAACATGAATAGTCTACCTATTAGGGTGCTTCTTAAGAGGTAAAAATTTTTTTTTTCATTTTGATGTGTGTCACCCTTTTATTCTGTTCTATGATGCATAAAACTAATGTGTAATTTTTATTTAATTTTTAAAGTAATATTTAGAGGTCGCTACCAGCGAATGAAAATAAAAAAAATGTATTATAGGAAATCTTTAATGACGTATTAAAAAACAAGCTTATACAAATTATGTAACTGTTAGTATAACAAAAAAAACAGCTTATGCTTATAATGTTGATTTTTTCGTATCAGGATACATTTGCCTGAATTTTTTTACAACCAAAAGAAGGAATTGTTTTTGTTCTTCGTCTGAAGTAATTATTTTATTAAATTCCTCAATCAATGCGACACCGCGTTCCGCAATATCGTTCACCACTCTCATAGAACGCACTATTTCTCTAGAAGCCTTGTAGTTTTCATCTTCTTCCCAAAGACGAGGTTCTTTTTGTAGAAATGTAGACGGAATTCCCAGGATTGTAAAAAATCTTAAGGTGTTGCTGTTTACGAAATTCTCAATACTTTTTTCTTCGATGTGACCAATATCCAAGGTGATTCGCTTTGGGCTATATTCTGAACCTTCTACACTCAGGGCAATTACCATTTTTTGTTTGCATTCAATCGAAATTTCGTCATCGAAAAAAGCAAACGCAACAAGTTCTTCAGAAAGATACCATAAATGCCCCAGAAATTTCGTTAAAGCTTTTTTGGATATGGCTTTATTTATATTTTCGAATTTCTTGAGACTATTTAATAGCCATAAGTCATTCCTTGGCGCTGAAGTTGCCAAGGGAGCTTGGTACCAGCGTCTTATATAAATCATAACTACAAAAACACAAACTTCAGTTGCCAAGGGAGCTTGGTACCAGCGTCTTATATAAATCATAACTACAAAAACACAAACTTCAGTAATGGCTTTGAAATAAAAAGTTTAAGGCAATAAATTGCTTTTGCCATCCACCGAGCGCGATGAAGGCCTGCTGGAGCTCTAAATGATATCCCTTTATTAGGAACACCTCCCAAAAATATTATTGTCAGTGTCAAAAGTTCCTTGTAATCGTCACGTGGTTGGTAATCATTTAACTGCTTTTTTGCAAATGAAATTGTACTGTCTGCTATATTTTGGACGTATCTTAAAGCGTCGGGATCTGAAGAAACTATACTGAACTTACGCTGATCAATGCTAGGCCAAGCAGATCTAAATCGTTTGAAGATAAGTATTTCTGGTCCACTTGAAGGGCCTAGTGCTTGAACTACAACTGCTTCTAGCACTATTTCCATTATATGGTGACGACAGGCCAACCATAGAGCATCTTCTGTTCTAATAAAATGCAAGCACCTGCTCTTAAACCTGTATTGACCGCAGTGGTGTCGAAGCAAAAACATTTGATTTTGTCGCCCAAGTTCCAAGAAACAATAGTGTCATAAACAGCTGAAGCACACGCCTCCCCAGTTCCATGACTGAGTTTTGGGACAGCCAAAAGTTGATCTACACCTTGTCCTGACACTAAAATAGGAAGGCGATCCACTGTTTTGTGTCCTGTTATGTCTTCGATCATTTTGCCGTCCCAATGAACAGTAAGAGGCGTATTTGGCTGAAATTCTTCTTTTAGGGATTCCGCTACCCTTTTCCTTTGCTCATACGTTGGCGACGAACCGAAGACGAATTTATATTGTACTTTGATGGATCGGTACCTGCACTTTTTAGCGTAGATGTCAAAACAACAGTTGCTTTTCTGTCACTAAGTTTAGCAAAATCGAGGCTTGCAGATAAGCGTTCATCAAAGATGTTCTTTCTGCCGCGTTTTCTTTTAGGTGGGCCTTCTAAATTTGCCGTTATAGGTCCCGCCTTTACTGAAATTTCTGACGTCGAACTTTTAAACTCATAATCACTACTGCTGGGCGAAGAAGACAGTATCAATTTTTCTCGCAGGGATTCAGAGTAACTTTTTTCTCGATGTAAACTACGTTGAAAGCGAGCGTTTTTCTCCTCTTTTCTCGCATTTTTTTTCGAATATTCTTTGTCCACTCCACCTATAGTGCCAGGGCGTTCTCTTTTTCTTTGCGCAATCAAAAATAGTTTATCTTCTTCGATGGTAATCTTATTTAGAGCATCAGCGTGAGCTATGTCAAACAGGTGTTCAAATCTTGCCACTCCTTTTCTTTATTCCGTAGACCTTCAGAACGTTTAACTTTATTTTCCTTATTTTTTTTCAACTTTTGCCACTCATTAAACTTGTTTTCTATCTTCTTTATAACATCTTTCTTTAACTTAGTTGGAACTCCTGCTCGTTCCCACAATGATATGACGTCACTAGCAGCAGAATTGGCCGAATTGCGATTTGTTTGCTTCTTTACGATTTTATAGTGAAAGAATAAACACAACACTTCTTTTGTTGTTGGTAATTTGCTTTGAATTAAGTGGTCAGACGTTTGTCCAACTAACCAAACATTTGTTTTGTTTCTAGTCAACAACACTGAACTAGACGTGGACGCCATGATATAACAAAACGCGGTACGGGTCAAAACACAACGGAACGTGCACTCTATGTCACAGCATATGTGTCACTGCCTGCCTAATCCAGTTGTGACCGGAATGTGCGGGAGGGGAAGAGGGGTGGGTACGAGTGTCCTTGTATTGGACAATGCGACAAAGAGTTGCTTTCCTATGTTTTATTATTGTAAACAATGTTTATAACTGATATGCACACAATGAGCTCCAAACTATAATTTTTACGATTTTTTCAAACTTTGACAGTAGGTAGCGACCCCTAAAATTCAATCTAAAAATTAAATAAAAAATGTGAGCTCGTTTTGTAGATGATAGAAGCGAATGACGGGCTGACGCAGTAATTTTTCAAACATCGAAAAATAAGAAGTACCCAAGTAACATTTTTGGTTTTAAAAAGGTATTGAAAAGGTTCTATAACCTTTGTATGGAAATCTCAATGTAAGTCTTAGAAGGCTCAATAACGTTATGTTAACCTTATATTAACCTCCTGAGTGCAAAAAGGGCCCACGTTTAAGAACCTATCTGAGAGCTACAGCAAAACCTATAGCTCAAATCCAGAACCTTTTGAACTAACTACGCAGAACCTAAATATAACCTTCACAACCTTAATTTAACGTTAATATAACCTTGGATGGCAGCTTCTAAGTTCTAAATTAGTCCTGGATCTAACTCTATTAAAACTTGAAAGATATTTGATGGATATGAATAATGCCTTTCCAAGACTCTAAGTTTTAAAATGTTTCTGTGTAATATTTGCACAGAAACGTCAATGGTATATAATAATATAATAATGGCGCCATTACCTGTCACTTTACAAGTTTCAATATGGCTAACTTGTAAGTGTTGTATTCATATAAAATAATAAGTAAGGAGTTTTGCTGGAGTCAGTAAAATGAAAAGATAGTGCGACTGGCACTTTATCGTGATACTTTAGGATCATAGTGCTGTATACTTGACGGGCCTTACGTAAATTATAAATTTAAATATATTTTAATTAAAAAATATATATAAAATTTTATGTTTGGTGGAAAGTAAAATTAGAAATAAAAGTACTGTTTTTATAATAAAACATATATTTGGAATAGTATAGTGCACGCCACTGAATGTGGCTGTAATGAATTAAAAATTATCTTTTTGCTTAGTTTTATTTTTCTTTCAGTGAATAAATATGGCGGGTTTAGGAAATTACTTAAAAGTATTAAAATTTACCTATTCAGAACTACATAAAACCTAAAGGTTATGTTGCGGAGCTACTTAAAACTACAAGGCTGTTTTCGTAGCCATAAGGTTACCGCCAGGAGTAGTTTAAGACTGACGAGTCGCGAAAACAACCGCTGAGCACAGTTACTTGCTTTTAACTCCTGGTTGTAGGAGTGCGTTTGGCGGTTTGACAAGAGTGCGGAACTGACAGCAACAGGCTGCTCTTAAAAGTTAAGGGAAGTTCCTAAAAAAAAACATTTTGTGGTTTATTTATTTTGGTAGTTAGGTATTTAACTTATCTATTACCCATACCATAGAATATATTTTATACCTATGTCGGGACTTGCAAATTTTTTTCAAGCACAACATCTCTTTGTCTTGGGCTGGTAGTTATTAAAATGAAAACAATCAGAACTCCTAGATAATTACAATCAATGCTTCTTTAATTTCTATAATACATTAACAAACTATAGTTACAATGAATATTGATGGGCTTTATATCATTGTAAAATTAACTTGTTACTCCAATCTAATGTGTCCCGTGTTACCGCCGCGAACAGCATGCGGCGCTGCATCGAACAGCCAATCAGAACAGTTTCCTGTTTGCGTAGGATACTCACACAATTACACTATGAAATCATTACTAATTAAGTTCACTCTTATAATAATCACACCTTTTGTCGTGTATTTATTTGACTAAATAATTATAAAGTTATTTGGGCATTTTCATCTTAAATGGCGCAAGTTTTATAAAGAGACTTAATTTTTTTTAAATCGTTTTATTACTAAAAAACTACGTATTATTATAATAAAATATGTAATTTACATGATTCATCAATAAGTTTTAGGTAGTAGATCTTTCAGAGCAACGTGTTTAATTTTGTGTTTTAAAGACCATATTCTTAAGTCATTTGCTGCATCAACACTTGTTTCTAATGCATGAGCTTCATAATCTTCAGATAAACCGCCATCATCGCAATTATCTGATTTACTGTTTTGTGATTCCTCAGACGATGATGTGTGATTTGTGTTTGAAACTGAAGGGATTTCAGGAGTTTGTGCATCTTCAACGGTGTAAATAATCTGTAAAAATAGTAAAAATTTAACATCCGAACAGCCTAGTTTCAATTTATAAGGCCCCATGTTAAAATGAGCCAAATTTCTTCGTCTTTGTATATTTATAAGTGCTTTTACAGATCTGTGACCCCACGGTCACTGATAGCGATTGCCGACGGTCGCCAACCTGTAAAAGCCCTAAGTACTTAAGTAGTCTTTACCAGTCACCGTTTACAGTTATTCTTCTCAGAATAAAGTTTTATTTAATACTTGTATAGTAAAGGAAGATAATTAAAATAAACACTTTTAAAAGAATAAAAACTTACCGATGTTTTCATTATCCGCAAAAAAAATTACGCACTTTACGTTTAAAATTTCCACTTCGTCTTTTTGACATCACCCTGTTTCGGTTCATCTTGCTAGACAATGTAATGCTTTGAAGTTGCAGAAATAACTGATTTCTTTTGAGAATGCCTCTAAAGTTTTAAAAAAATCTAGAAGGACTTAAATCATGCCTTTAGCTCATAGCCAGTGACTTAATGGTTTTATTTTCAACCGCGGAGTCCTTATTTGTTTGCCAAGACAACTCTCATACAGCCTAAAGGTTAAAGATAGGTATTAAAAATTACTTATAATTTATTTCAACATTCCATAACTTTATGGTTATATAAAAGTAAAAAATTCAACCTTATGCTCTCACTTTAGCATAATGCAAGCTTGTTTAGAACTTAATCAGGAGTCTACGATAACTTTATAATCCTAGGACTATATGCTCTTGACATAAAAGTTAAAATAACGTTAATTTAAACTCTTATAAGCGGCTCCAAGGTTGTATTAATAAACAATAAGTTTTAGGACTTATTAATCATTCTCAAGTACTCAATATGACTAGATAGCAAAGAATTAACCTTTTTACGACCCTTTTAAAACCTTAAGGAATTTTTCACAACCTAGGCCTTTTCATCTGCCTTTCTTTTGTAAACCAGTTTCATATTTATTCTGAAACCAATGCAATGTTTGGCTATTCCTAAATCTTTCATTTTTTTTCCAACTTCTTCTTTATCATTTGTGCGGTTTCTTCACTCTTAAATCATTTATTATTTATGTCATCCACATATGCTGTAACTAAGAACATGTTATCTTCATTTAGGATTCAGTAGTATACACATGGAGCTATGTTTGAACGAGTTATTCTAATTTCCAACAAAGCAGTATTGATTTTTTTGTTTCATTGCCTGCTAGCTGTTAAATAAATAACAAAAAGAATATAATTTTAATTAATTTTTATTTGACATGAAATAATTTTGTACAGAATGTAGAAAAGAAGAGCATTTGACAAGCTTGTTATTACCATAGCAACATTTCTCAACACTCCCCCCAAAAATAAAAACATCTTCTTTATAATTATAACTATAACATAACGGGTTAAACATACTTAAGTATATATAGGCAAGACAGCTACCTTATTAACAGCTCGTTTATGTACATAGCCATTGGAAGTCTTAACTTCAACAGATCGAACATGACCATCAGTACTAGGAAACACTTTTGTGACTCTAGCAATGGGCCATTGAAGTGGCGATACATTTATGCCTATTAATAGTACTAACACACCTTCTTTAATATTTGGAAAAACGTTAAACCACTTAGGTCGATTATTTAATTGAGACAAATAACTTTTATGCCAAACTTTCCAGAAATCTTGTTTTATTTTTGCGATTTTCTTCCAGAATTGCAAACTATTTACATTTTCCCTTTTTATCTCAGGTTCAGGTAAAGCTGTAAGAGGCTGATTAATTAAAAAGTGACCAGGGGTTAAAAAAGTAAAATCTGAATTATCACTTGTAAACTGGGTAATCGGGCCTTGAATTAAGAATAGCCTCAATTTCTACAATTACAGTATTAAACTGTTCGTAGGTAAATAGCAAAGAACCCACAACTCTTTTGAAGTGGTATTTAGTAGATTTTACAGCTGCTTCCCATAGACCTCCCCAAGTAGGTGAATAGCTTGGAATGAACTTAAAATCAATGCCTTTAATGTTACAAAAATTTGTTACAGCACTTTCATGAATCTGAGATTTACATAAATCGTATAATGCTTTTAATTTGTTATTAGCACCTTTAAAAGTGCTCGCATTATCGCAAAAGATAGTACTAGGAATACCTCTTCTGGCAATGAATCTCTTTAAAGCCGCTAAAAAACATTCCGTTGTTAGGTCAGAAACTAATTCTAAATGAACGGATTTGGTAACAAAACATACAAAAACAGAAATATATCCTTTAGATATTACTGCCCTTCGCATAGAAGATTGTTTGATATTAAATGGGCCACAATAATCTACTCCTACTTTGTTGAATGGCCTATCTTGCAAAATTCTACTTGACGGCAAAGCACCCATAAGCTGTTGAGAATGTTGTGCTCTGAATTTAAAACAAATAACACATTTATTGATTTCTTTTTTAACAATAGAAGGACATCCTACTATAAAATATTTTTGACTAATATTTGCCATTGTTAATTTTACTCCTGCGTGAAATAAGGCACGATGTTCATTACGAATAATCATTGAAGTAATATTACATATTTTCGGAAGAATAATAGGATGTTTTTGACCATACTTTATGTTGGCATTATCCAACCTTCCACCAACACGCATTATTTTATCATTATCAAGAAATGGATACATCTTCTTTAAATTAGTTTTGAGTTCATTGCCACTCAACAGTGTGTCAATATCTTTACAAAAATGCAATCTTTGCACTTGCTTAATAATCATTTTTAAAGAACAACTGTATTCTGTCGAACTAATTACATGAGAACGTTGTTCATTTATATTATATTGCTTTCGACAAATATTAACGAATCTCAAAACATAACAAGTTACTCTCAGTAATTTTGAAAGCGATGAATATTTTGAAATAGGTAGTACTTTATCAATAATACTGCAATGAACACTGCGATTATTATTAACACCTTCAATATCATTAGTTTCTTTAAGTTCTGTGTAATTTTTACAATTGTATTCAATAGCTTTATAATCCATACTTTGCAAATATTCAGGTCCATGCCACCATAACATATCAGTTCCTAACTCTGAAGGCATCAAACCTCGCGACAGTTTATCTGCTGGATTAATTTCTCCAGCAACATGACCCCAAATGCAATCCTTCGTTTGATCGATTATACTTTTAACTCTGTTGCAAACATAAATATCTTTCTTAGGTGGATTTTTTATCCAGCATAAGGCAACTTGAGAATAACTATATAAAATCATATTATTAAATAAATAGCTATTAAATATAAGCCGAACTTTGGTAAATAACTTAGATAAAAGATGGCATGCACTTAATTCCAATTTAGGAATTGTCTGCTTATTTCTTAACGGAGCGATTCGAGATTTACTGTAAAGAAGTGTAACTACTACATTATTCTCACACACAGCTCTAGTGTATATACAAGCTCCATAAGCAATACTAGATGCATCGCAATATCCAATCAGATCAATTTGTTTGGCGGAACTTATCATTAAATTACGTTCAACCATTATGGGTTGCATATTCATTAAATCATGAAAAAACTTGTTCCACGACACTAAAACTTTACTTGGTAGTGGGTCATCCCAGTCAAGATTTTCTTTCCAAACCCTTTGTAAAAACTCTTTAGCTCTTGTAACAATAGGACCGGCCAATCCCAAGGGATCAAAAAACGCTCCTATAAAGCTAAGTACACTACGCTTAGTCCATACGTTAGGTAATTTGCTGCAAGGTTGATGAATAACAAAACTATCTGACTTTAAATCAAGTGACAACCCTAAAGCCTTGACAGACAAATTTTTATTGTCTATATCTACATTTTTAAAATATCTTTTCTCATTCGGTATCTCATCTAAAACCAACGGATTGTTGCTACACCATTTGTGTAGCTCAAAACTGCCCTTTGCCATTATTCCAACTAATTCACGATATGCTTGTTTAGCTAATTCAGGAGTTGCAGCACCAAATAATTGATCATCATCATAATTTTCTTTCCACAGTATTAATTGCAAAGGACGCATAGATTCCTCTATTAAAACCTGCCTATACATTTGTCTACAGTCACTCATGCAAATAACAATATATGTACGAAAAAGTATAAGAATATCGAATAACTCCTTTTGCATTACTGGACCACTATATAAAACGTCGTTTAAGCATAGCCCTAAATCAGTCTTAGCGCTGGCATCAAAAACTATCCTTAACTTTGTAGTAATTTTATCTTCTCTAAGGACGGCGTGGTGTGGCAAAAAGTAACATTGATCAAGAGGTCTATTTAATTTTAACAAATCAATGGGAGATGCGTGACCTAGATCTACGAATTCATTAATGAACTTTGTATATTCTTGTTGTAAATATTTATTTTTAGAAAATCTTTTACACAACATATTAAGTCGTTTATTCGCATTACTAAATGAATCTCCGAATTTTAGCTCTTTCAAAGGAACTTTAAGAGGCAGATTTACGTGAAACCTGTTATCTATCAATTTGACAGATTGTTTGAACATTGTTTCACAGATATTTTCATTACCTATTCTGTTTTCAGTAACATTGAGAATATGCTGCTCCTCCCAAAATTTCTGCGGAATTTCGTTTACATGTGAGCTAGAATTTTCAGTTGTATGCAAAACAACCTTTTTTGGATTATTCAGATTATTTAAACAAATATTGTTTGAATGAATAACTTTGCCAGATATCATATAGCCATATTTTGTAGCTAAAAAATATAAGTTTCCTCCATTTAAAGTCCTTTTGTCTGGTAACATTATTTGGCAGAATATATCTGCTGATACCAGAAAACTTATTTCACCAGAGGTATTAAACTCATCATCAGCTAATTCGATGGAATCTGGAATCGACAAGTTCCGAAGCTCAAATGATGTCTGTGGAAGATAAGTTGTTATATTGTCAACCACAGAAAACAGTGCATTGCAACTGTAATTGTTGTGCCTCGAAAACATGCACAAATTGACGGCTTTGGTAACGGGTTTCTCATATTGACCTAATGCCGTAATATTTATATTATAGTCAAACATGACCGCACCCAATTTTTCCACTAAGTGGTGTTTTATAAAACAGACTTGGCTACCAGTATCGACTAAACCTCGCGCAATAATTTTTGTACCGTTACTACCCTTGAATAATACTTTGATAGTAGGTAGTAAAATCATAGTGCGGCTGTCAATGTGATTGTTTGCAAAATTACACACTTCGCTCTCTAAATGTAACAATGTGTTATGTTCTCTACTCTTACAAAAGTTACATTTGAAATAAAAATTGCATTTTTTGGTGTGAAAATTTAAACAAACGGGGCATAATTTTTCTTAAGTGACAAAATTTATTCGATCTTGAACATTTAATGCCAAAAACTCGATGCACTGAAATAATTTATGATCTGTAAATTTGCAGAAAATACATTTTTTGACAGCCCTTGCGTTACTGGTAGATAAATTGGCTATATTGATAGCATTAGAGTAAGAACCTTTTGTTACTGACTTATGAATATTACAGTGCGATTCTTCAAAACTCATTGCTCTTCTCTGTACAAAATTCAATAATTCCTCTGTTGTAGGAAGCTTCGATGGATCTCGTTCAGAGTGATATGACCTACAGCAAGAACTATCAACCTTGCGTAACAAAATAGGTATAATTATCATATCCCAATACTCAACTTTTTGACCGAGACCTTTCAAAGCTTCTAAATGTTGCCTAGCAACAGAGACTAAATTTCGAAGCTCGGAGGCTGTTCCCCTTGAAATTGGCTGGTAATCTAATATAGAATTTACATGGTGTGTAATTATTAAACATTTGTTATCATACCTTGTCTTGAGCAAACCTACGGCCTGTATATATGAACTATCACATAATGGCAAATTCTCGATCAACTGTAAGGCTTCCCCTGAAACATATTTACGTAAATAAACAAATTTCTGTAGAGGTGTTAAAGAACTGTCACTGTCTACCACAGTATCAAACATATTAATAAATGATAAAAATTTCGTGATATCCTTTCCGTCAAATGTCGATATCTCAATTTGCGGCAACCGAGACGCCACAGAATTCCTCTTGTTTACAGTTGGTTCATCTTTTATCATTGTTTGTATTGTAGACATCGTATCGTAACAGTATTCTTCTAAAACTCCTTCGTCAACCTCAGTGTCCGTGAGAACCATCAATTCGGTGCAATTTTGCTTGAATAGCTGCAAACCATCCTGCAGGTCTTTGTACCTTAATTTAAGACCTTCGATGTCCAATGGTTCATTGCTGCTTTGTTTATTAGCAAAGGTCTGCGCCCTTGTAATTTGCCCCTTGAATTGACTAATTTTAATTTTTAAAATTTTCAGCTTTTCGTTCATTTCGCCTGTCGGCTTTTTGCTTGTATCAGTCATTACACACCACGAAACGGTTTCGGCACCACTTTTGTTAAATAAATAACAAAAAGAATATAATTTTAATTAATTTTTATTTGACATGAAATAATTTTGTACAGAATGTAGAAAAGAAGAGCATTTGACAAGCTTGTTATTACCATAGCAACATTTCTCAACACTAGCTTGTTTAAGTCCGTAGATTGACTTGTTTCGTGTAGTATACTTAATTCACCTGAGTTAATTCACCTAGGTGAATTACATATACTATTCATACATTTTATTCACGTAGGTGCATTAAGTATACAATATTATATATTATAATAGACGAGACATATCGTGGAATCATATACCGTATTTGGACTTGCAAAATTTTCGCGTGGTTAAAATCATCAAGAGGTAAAAACACTTAGATTATTTATGCAAAATGTTGCTAATTTTAATCAAAATTCTTATTACTAGGCAAGTACTAGGAGTTCATAGGATCATAAGAAATATCCCTAACGCAGGCTCACGTTGTAAGGTATGTGATGTGATTGTGATTCATAATGTTAACAAAATTTCATAGAAGAAGCGAAGTGAGTAATTTACATACATTGGGGTAGGCAGAGACTATTGATCGCCACTTTGTACGATCCTGGCAAATCTCTCTAGCTTCGTTTACATTCATCAATCTTTTCATACATTCTGATATTCTTCATACTTCGGACGCCGGCCTTTTTGAGCACACTCTCTATTTGGTCCAGGTGTGTCCTCCGTGGTCGTCCTCTACTCACATTACCTTCCACATTGGCTCCAAGTGAGTTATTTGTTAAATAAAAAAAACCATACCGTAACACAATCGTTTTCTAGAATTGAAAAATTATATTATAAATGAAATTATATAACGAGCCATCTCTAAAAAATGACCCACTGTTATTTGGCCATCTAAAAGGCGTAACTGATATTCGCAAATTATCTTGTCATTAATTTGCGTTGTCTTGCTTTACGTGTTGAATTCGCATCCTTTTTGAAAGCAACAATCACGTCTAATAGATTGCGATTGTATTTTTTTATATATTTGCTCAGTGTTGTATGCCACCCTTCAACATAATTATTCATGCGAGGACGTTCTCCGGAGCAAGACCACTGTTTTAAAATATTTCTCTTTAACCAAGTCTTTTGGAAATATTCAAGAAACGGTTGCAAATGCTGGTAATCACCGAACAAATCCTTAATGTAGTTCCAACCTTCGTTAATTAGATCTCTCGGTAATAAGGCCATACTCCGACATAAAAATACACATCTTCGATTCTGTTTTGCTTTAAATATTTTCAGTTTTTTAGCTTTTCTAATAAGGCTTTCAAGAAAATGACAGTAACAGCCCTTGACTAATACTTCCGGGAAAACGGTGGTAATGGCTTTTATTGCACTTTTTTCGAAATCACATGTAAATTTCTCTGGCTTCCAATTTATTTGTGATTTTATAACCTCAAATAATATTTGATAACCCTCATAACTTTTATGAGACATAAACGCATAAACAAGTGGTCTTATATTCGTGGTTTCTGAGCAACTACCGCAATCGCCATGTATGGAATAGATTTGACAAAAGGGAGATATGCAACACTTAAATGTTCCGTCACCAAAGAAATGACTCAGTTTCTCCATCAGTGCAATACCTTTTTTTGTGGCGAACACTATAATTCTAATACCGTCTGAATTATAATCACCAAGAAGAAAATCGCTGAACTTTTGTGGTATCATAATATTTGCTATGTCATTATGATACGCCACTTTGGGAACTTCGAGTGATTGATTCTTTTTTCTATATAAACCTACCTTAATTTTCTCAAAGGGTGGTTCTTCGTGCAGGAGATCAAAACCTGTATTTCTGTATGTATCTGCAGTTTCTTTGTATAGCTTAGGTATCGATTCATCTTTCAAAATCACTTTCCGCTTACATTCTTCTAAATGTACTGCCCACGCGTTTCTGGCTAAATCTACGCTGCAGCTTGTAACATGTGTGACTTCTTTTATAAATTGGTTATCCTATAAAATATTTCAATATATAAATTATATTTGAAAGTATTTTTGTGTAATTATTACCCGATCGCAGAAGGTTTGCCGATTGCTTCCCCCTCCCACTTCCCCCGACCGCGTCCCGCGCTCATCTGGTCAGTACCGCTAGCAGATGAGCGCGGGACGCGGTCGGGGGAAGTGGGAGGGGAAGCAATCGGTAAACCTTCTGCGATCGGGTAGGAGATACTAGAATTCAAAAAAACAAATAAGTGTAGCTCAATGGGTAGAAAACTGGTTATCGTGCAAACGACTAGTGTTCGAATCCCGGGTCGGGCCTACACCAATTTGTCTTTTCTAAAGACATATGTGTGATTAATTTATCATGGTTGGTAACGGTGAGGGAAACAATTGTGAGGAAACCCACATGGCTAAGTTGTGCTTAGCTATGTGACAGTGTATTCGTACCAAACGGCGATAGGCCTGCCCCCTATCACGTGAGTACACTGTCCATGGTACCTTTCTCTGGACACAGAAGTATCGGTACCTCTACCAACCCCTTCGGGGATAAACGGCGTGAACGTTTATGTTATGTTATGTTATATAATAGTCATTTTCGCATTTATAGTATAGTAGCATGGATACGAAACACTTTTTACAACTAATCATCTTGCAAAATAATAAAACTTACCTTTATTGTAATAGAGCCACTGCATTTTATATTTGTTAAATTATTGCAACACCTCCACCAGTGGGCACCAGATTTATATGTTTTCTTTTTAAAATATTGGCGACCATTATGCAATAACACCTCACCTCGTCCCCTATGTATATAATTAATATCTGACATTGGAAAATTGAAAAACGTTACTGCCACACCACAATAATAAAATATTATTTTAGTAATTCTTAAAAAATATTTCAATTTATAATTATAGTAGATGTACGAATGAAAGAAAGTAAATTGTTATTTGTAGATTGTCATTTATTATTTAATATGTCATGCACACTTCAAATTCAAGTGCCAAGAAATTTATTTATAAAAGTTTAAATATCATTGGGTGAATAAAGTTTACTATAAGTGCATTTAAAGCACCTAGGTGAATTAGGTGAATAAAGTTTATTTCTTGTATACTTAATGCACCTAGGTGAATAAAATTTATGAATAGTATATGTAATTCACCTAGGTGTTTACGAGGGCTGCTATTTATGTATCCGGAATAAAAAAAAGAAACAAACATATATCAATTAATATGGTTTTATTGCTTCTCAAAATATTCGCCGCTCAGATCTATACACTTTTGCATGCGTTGAAACCAATTTTCATAGCACTTTTTCCACTCAGACTGAGGTATCTCCAAAACGTGCATTTTGAACGCATCGACTGCCTCTTCGCGGCTCGAAAAACGTTGACCACGTAATTTTTTCTTCACATTTGGAAATAAATAAAAATCATTGGGTGCCAAATCAGGGCTGTACGGCGGATGACCTGTCAATTCGATCTTTTGAGCTTCTAAAAACTGAGTTGTGACGGCCGACCTGTGACAGCTAGCATTGTCGTGATGCAGAATGATTCTACGTTGTCGGTTAGTCTTTCTTATTTGTTCAAAGACTTCCGGCAAACAAATGGTCGTATACCACTCCGAATTAACAGTTTTACGATTCTCTAAAGGCACTGTAGCTACATGGCCATTTATACCAAAAAAACAAGCGACCATTTGCTTCAATGTGCTTTTTGCACGAATAACTTTTGTTGGGTTCGGCTCATCTTGGAACACCCACACCGTGGACTGCTGCTTAGTTTCGGGGTCGTAAGCGTAGATCCAAGATTCGTCACCTGTGTAGATATTATAAACAGCTTTTGACGCACCACGGTTGTATTTTTTTAACATTTCTTTGCACCAATCGACACGAGCCTGTTTTTGATCAATACTCAAGTTGTGCGGAATCCAACGGGAGCAAATTTTTTTTACAGCTAAATGTTCATGAAGTATCTTATGTATGCTCGTCATACTAATGCCCAGAGATGCCTCTATCTCACGATATGTAACATGACGATCTTGAGTTATTAGTTCCCGGACAGCATCGATGTTTTGAGGTACAACGACCGTTTTAGGGCGACCTTCTTTAATTTCATCAGTAAGCTTAGATCGTCCACGATTAAACTCGCTAAACCAGTGATACACAGTGGTCTTTGAGGGTGCTTCATCCCCAAAAGTTGAAGTAAGCTGATCGATGCACTGTTTTTGAGTTAGACCACGCCGAAAATCGTAAAAAATCATGGCACGAAAATGTTCACGAGTTAAATCCATGGTGGTGAAGACACGCAATTTTCAAAATGACGCTACGATGTGAAAACAATTGACAGTCACATAAAAATAAATGTATTCTAAAGCTAAAGAGTTCTATTTTTAAATGATGTAATTACTTTTTAAATTATTGTTCTGTAAGTGGCCAGTTCCGGATACATAAATAGCAGCCCTCGTACTTTGTATGCTTTGTTTTCTTGAACCAATAATTTTTGCTTCGATGGCCAT
>CAUYWD010000310.1:0-17982 GCA_963576735.1 Bedellia somnulentella | reverse complement strand
AGAGTTTGGTAAAATTGTATTTGAGGAGACTGCCTGACCCGTCCTGACGGCGGAGATGTACCAAGCATTTATTGGCGACCATTGTATTAAATGTCGCGGAATCAGTGGTTGGAATAAGTAAAAATACTGACGTCAACATTCAAGATGTACAATCACAAAAGTAGTGTCTGCAAAAGACAGATTCTAACTTCTCATTTAGATTGTTACAAAAAATCTGAGCAGTCAATAGTCTCAATATGTTTTGTATAAACTATACCTATACTCACGGCTATAATTCCCTAGAAGGGGTAGCCAGAGCTAAGGAATTATAAATTCCTCAGCCACTTTTGGAAGTTGAGTGGGGAAAAGATCGTAAAATAAGTTTTGTACAACATTTATAATAATGTAGATTCTACTCTAGATGAGTAAAATATTGCCAATTTTCATTCACCATCGCAATTAATCATAAAGATGCATGCTAACTTCTGTGTCGTGCTACCAAAAACCTCCTCTTCCTTTCTAAATATGCAAGTTATAATAAAAGACTTTTTTTATTCACAGCGGCTGACCGTTCACCAGAACGCGCGATAGAGTTACGTCGACTCGTCCATTCCTTACCGCCCGCCCACTACGAGACTCTCAAATACCTTATAGAGCATCTTCGAAGAGTGGTCGAGCATTCAGAGCACAATAAGATGTTGGCAAGAAACTTGGCCATCGTCTTCGGACCCACGCTGGTCCGGGGCGCCAGTGACGACATGTTGGCCATGGTCAACGATATGTCCAGCCAGTGCCGCATTATCGAATCATTCCTGACACATGTAAGTTGGAATCTAAATGTGTTAATGGGGTCACAATAGGTATAGTATACAGCTTTGGGGATTTCTTGTTTGCAATTGGGTCGATTACTGTCTTCAAATATATTTTGTATTTTTATACATATATACTCACGGCTATAAATCCCTAGAAGGGGTAGCCAGAGCTAAGGAATTAGAAATTCTTCAGCAACTTTTTTTTTGTATTTAAAGTTAGAGAAAACAAGGGAGTGGTTAAGTGCTAATATTCCAATGGTGCTTATTATAGAAGCTGACCTTTTTCTTGCATTTTATTTTACTGTTTCAAAAACTGTTGGACGCAAATTTATATTGAGATTTTTATAATTTCAGTACGACTGGTATTTCGAAGAGGAGGATCCCGGTCGTTCGCCCCCACGTGACCCGCCGCCCCCCGCAGAGGAGCTGTCCCCTGCGCCGCAACCGTCACGTGACCTTCTCATACACAACGTCAAGAAGATTGAAGGTGAGTTTCATATTTTATTTTATAATTTTATTGGTTGTTTTATGCAGATGATACTTATTGTAATCTTAAAGTTTGACAATTATCATCTGTATAGGGTCTTAAATTTATCAGACATCATCTTGTTTTTCATTGTGCACTTACACTACCCATAAATAATAACAAAAGCACTTAATAATTTAAGGTGCGCGTATGTGAAATTCATAAAAAAAGTATTTGTTTCGTTTACTAGTTTTAATGTAGTCTAGCCTTCCGCTAGCGCTAGGTTTCCTATCGAACACTAACTAAATATACTAAATCAATATCCCTGACATAAGCGCGATCAAACAAGCAAACTCTTTAGTTTCATACCATCGTTACACATACAAAACTCACCATTAATTCTAATTCCCAGGCAAAGACGTATCAACCCGCGACATAGTGAGCTCGATCATATCTGCGGCGAACCGCAAGATCCAGCGCAAGCCGCGCAAGGGCGACAAGAAGTGGGACTCCCCCCCGCGCTCCCCGCTGTCGCCGCCGCCCCACCTCACCACCTCGCTGGCCGAGTACGACGGGTTGAACCGGTTCGCCAGGGAGGGGGTTAATAAGTAAGTATTTTAATGTTAAAGTGAGGGATGAAAGATGGAAATGTTTAGTCGGTGCGAGAATTGAATTTATGCATAACTACTTTTGATTTATAGGAAAACAGTCTGTTAACAATAACAATAATATGGCAAAATCTGAATAGATCTCAACTTTGTTTAACTTACATCAAAATTTTAATTATTGTATAAACCGAGATACAATTCAGACAACTGACATATTGCCCTGCCCACTTTTTTCTCTTCTTTCGTCTTTGACAACGTGCCGTCGTTTTCATACCATAGAAAATCTTCTGCAAATGATCAAAGCAATGTTGATAAACAGTATTGTTTCTTTTTGTTATCGAACCGATAAATCTAATTCAAACAAATTGCGATCGAAATAGTATTGGCTACTTGCCACGGTCGCCCATGACGTCGCGACTCACGAGACATTACGTTCTTTATAACATTGAGAATTTGAACACACGTTTTGACGCGTCACTAAAATGTTTAACTTTTTTTTCAGAATGGAGATGGAAGCAATTGTAGCTATGTCAAGGAGCAGACAAGAGTACTCGCGACATACTCACACGCTCGCCAACTTCTCCATAGATGGTAAGAAGTATTTGAAATCTAAAATGCAATTGAAAATCTCAACTCCCTGATTCCCCGACACGTGCAAATTCACCATTATAATGCTGTGTGTCTGGTCCATTAGGTTTCCAGTACTGACGTCAGAGAGTAGACACGGCAATCCCTTTCTTTTGAGCCCATTCAAAGGTATAGGAATGTTGAGGTGTTGAGTGTGCGTGCGCCTCCAGTAACTTCGACTAACGCTTTCGTGCGCTGTTCTAGCACGGCTTCATTCATTGGCCGTATCATACGCCATCCATATCATCAGACATCTAACTGACACCGACATCATAACATGCTTTCGATATTTATCGTTTTTTTTATAGATTATAGTTCGTTTTCACGGGCGTAGAGCGCTTTAAGAATGACAAGACATACCTAGCGTATTACGTAATATCCACTCGATGATAGTTTAAATGAAAAACTGGAAGGTTACAAGACTTTGTCTATTTAATCCTCATAAAGCGCTCTACAATCGTGTCATCGAAGACGCTCCTTAAACAAGCTCAATTTTAATATCTACTTGTTGTCGTAGGAACCGGCGATCTCGTGTCCTCGCTGACCAGCACCTTCGACCAAAAACTGCGCACCCTCAACAACGCGTCCCCGCTCGACGACAGCAGCATCCCTTACGCGGACGAAGCAGCCGATGAGGAAGAAACCGGTGAGACTGGGGAGGAAACTGGTGAAACTGGAGAGGAAACTAATGAGACAGGGGAGGAAACCGGTGAGACCGGGGAAGACGCGGCGGACGGTGGGGAAGGAAGTTCCAGTAGTTCTGGAAGTTCTAGCGCGTCTCCGGCCGCGGCCGCGAGAGCTCACCAGCTCAAGGCGGCCTGGCTGGCGCGGGACACTCGACATTCCTCCTCTTCCTCCGCCGACGACGAGCGTCTGGCCTGGCCGAGCCGTGCCTCTAAAACCGTCGCTGCCGGGGATACCGACTCCGAGAAGGAAAACCGCGACGCCAGTAGAACCACGCGCGAGGATAAGGATCAAGACGCGCGCTCCCGTAGTTCAGTCGACGGCGCGAACGAGGAAAGAAAGAGCGGGACGAACAATGTCCGACTACAGCGCTCGGAGTCTCTCTGCAAGGCGGAGCGGCTGGCGGAGTGGCGCGCGCGGCGGGACCCGCGGCAGACCAAGCTGAAGCGCAAGAACGGCATGCCGGCGCGCGGCATCAAGCGGCGGCACACCGTGGGCGGCACCAAGGACCTGGACAAGGACGGCTGGGCGCGCCACCGCACGTCGTCGCCCGACCTGGCCGCGTGGCCGCCGCTGCTGCCCGTGCCGCGCGCGCCGCTCGAGTCGCACGTGTGACGCCACTCACCAGTCTCTGTGGACGAAATTACAACGATAGTACAAGACCGTTTATGGTTTTAAACACGGGACAACACTCACAGACAACCGTTCTCGTTAAAAAAAATACAGTCTCTGTGGACGAAATTAGAACGATAGTGAAAGACCGTTTCCGGGTCTCGTTTTAAACACGCGACGACACTCACAGACAACCGTTCTCGTTAAAAAAAAATAGAAAATTAAAATTAGTGCAATATCTCAAATTCGACTGTAGTCAAAAAAAACTTCGAAACAAATTTTTAGCTCACTATATAATGCCAAAGAAATGTGTAATGAATTGACAAAAAGAGCGAGACGACACGAAAGAGACGCATAAATGGGATTATAATGACTCGGAGGAATGGAAGCCGCTCGGGCAGCCGCCGGCGCGGTGCTATGTACCTTATACTAGACTATGAATATGTAAGTGCAAATATGAAGGCATAATATTAGTACTACGACTAGCTAGTACGTAATTATTACAAATGCTGTAGCGTAAGTTAGTGATAGTGACAATCTCGACCAGAACGTAACACCACTTAATTATTAAGATAATTGGATTAGTAAGTGTAGATATTTCTGGGCCATGTGAAAAACCTAGTTAGGACGCGAATCCTTGCCTTCGTGACGCTAGTTGGTGCACATCACTTCATCATCGTAGTTACCTTAACTATATCATTCGGATTTAAATTGTAAAATGATATCTTGGATTTTGTCAATTGTAAATATGAGTGTTTTAGTAAACGTCGAAGATATATTAGGTGCGTAGCAACAGTGACGTAATTTTAGCGAAATGTAACATGTACTAACTTACACCGCAGTGATAATTTTAGAAGTGATTATTTTAGCATTGTATAAACTGTACATTTCCTCGTGATTAATTTATATTAAATTTGTTATTGTAGCTTTGTTGAATGCAATTATTTTATATTGTTTTTATCTATCAAAGATGATTTTAGGTATGAATTCAATTTGTTATTTATATGCGCAACCGCATGGTGACTCGTGTTTTTATTGTAATAGGTTTTGTAAATAATAGCAGCGGAAGTTAAACTGTCAATTTGTTCTGTAGTTCTTTTCAATTGTTTTGATATATACCGTCTTTGCGTCAATACGATCTCAATTTGTTGAACAATTGCAAAGCGTTCCTTTGAAATTTTATTTGTACATATTATTATTAATATAATGAAGTAGGAACCATGAATTTAATAATAATTTTACTGCAATTTTAAGAGAAATCGAAGAGAATATTTGTGTAAATTGCTTGTAAGAAGCTGTGTGTGACTCGGTTTCAGCTTGATACACTTTTAATGAATTTGTAATGATGGATTTCACACGAGAGCGCCGAGGAGTTAAAAAGACATCTCACTCGATATATTGTTGGGTGGAGTGTTTGTTAGTTTGTAATTATTATTGTATTCAATATGTAATCAGCTACGAATTATCATATGTATCTAATGAACACTGCAAACACACACTTTGAATAAATCCCAACTTTACAATATTTCCTCATTGTGTATATTTTAAAGCAATGAAAAATAAAATATTCAATCAATTACTTCATTCGTTTTAATTATCAAATGAGCTATTGTAGGCCTCGTAAGGGTAACAGAGTTCCAAATTATGATCAACTTATAGTTTACGCCATATGTCCCGAAAGGGTGGCGGAGGTACAGTACACATTAATACTTCTTAAAATCACGTGACAATCTCTCCCCTTTTTGACTTGACCACACGACCACATACACGAGTCGGGATAAATGTATGAGCAAACAATACACACTGACGCAAGGTTGTGCAGTTTACTCGCGACAAGGCGTGTGTTTGACATTTTGACTTAGAGGTAGTGCATTCGGGAACGCATTGGGTGCCATAATGAGATAAACTTGTATTAACAGCATGGAATAGAGAGTGACTGTAACTTGTAATTAGAAAATTGAAAAACCTATTATCTGTTTATTATTAAAAAAGTAGATAGAAAAGAAAAATATAACGAGAAGTTCAATAATTGCATATCCGAAAGAGGAAACATGAATGCCATTGGCACATAAGTTATGGACACTCTCTCATTCATTTAGTAACTGTAAAGTAACCGATCACAGATAAGTGAGTGGTCACATCGGACGCACCTGTAGTATTCTACTTCAGTTATATGGGGTATGCCTGCCGCCGCTTTGTATAAACATATTAACGATATATTTCAATATTCTTGGAAAAGAACAGAAAACTTTGTTGATCTGGCTAAATCCAAACAAGTTATAAGAGTTAAAAAACGAAAAAACCCTTAGAAATAAGGTAAGGTAGGGTAGTGACATTGCGCTACGCTGGGCTCACTGTCTGGTAGTTGTGTGGTGTCCGCTTAGTAAAACAATAACCCATTTCTGCCTTCGGGAGTCGTAAGAAGAGATTAACATTAAGAGTTTTCGGCCCTAGTTGAGCGTTGTGGCTGGAGAACAATCAGCAACCATCCTTTATTTTACTATCTTTTCCCCGCTACCCATCCAAATGTGGCTAAGGAATTTCCAATCCTGAAGCTCTACCTACCCTTGTTTTGGTATTGTAGCGACGCGCTATCATTACACAATGACGCGCACTACATAGAAACGCTGACAGTGCAAGAAGAATCACATTCCACAGCAACACGAAACCAAGCAATATACGTCATACTCGTCATCAAGACTCGCCATACAATTCCTACATCGCGCAATCGAAGTTTCTAAAACATTAACTATATATACAAGTTTTAACTTATTACAGTTGGACCGCGGTCCCGAGGCATACCACCGCCTGGCGGAAGATCTTCCATTTTCCTCCATAGTAATTTTAGCCGTGAGTATATGTATGTATTTGGGCACAAATAAAATAGTTATGAGTTGGGGAAAAATACTAAAACAATATTTTTTTAACAATATAAGACCGACTATTTGATGAAAACCTAATTTTTCATTGAACATTTCGATAAATCGATGGGGTCATCCATGCAGCCATTTTTTATATTATGTAATATTTTTAAAACCACGCTATCGAACTTCATGAAAATTAAAATGGGACCACCCTGGAAATGTTTCTATTCTAATCTATGGGTCATACATATTCACGTGTTCAGAATATAATTTAAGAAAAGGTTACGCACTATTAATATACGTAATAAGAAAATACTATTTTTAATACATACAAGATTTGCCTGTTACCTACTAAGATAATATGTTTGATATGTGGAACAAACATTTCATTATTATCAACTAAAAAGGATATTAACCGAACTAAATGTCTCCGCCTGTGGTCTGTTCAGATACGAGGTCAATATGTTTGTAGGTATACAGTTTAGGTTCGCAAGGTTTTAAGTTTGTTGAATTTTCTATTGTCTTAACATCATATAGTTTATTATTTGATTATCATAAAAACCATAAAAACAATGTATCAGTCATAATTTGGAATAAACATTTGGTTACAAGGTTTTGTGACTTTTCTGTGGACCTTAAAGCTATACACAAATTATCGTATATTTTTAATTAAACTGACAACACTACACATCCTTCACTTGCTTACGCCATTTGACAATCTTTTTAAATCAAATTAATTTTTTTCTTACCGTTAGTCTAACGGTATTGGGGCTTTTAAGGGATTTTTGGGCGATGCGGTTGGAGACCCATCACCAATAACCTTTATTTTACCATCTTTACCCCACTCAACTTTCCAAAAGTGGCTGAGGAGTTTCTAATTCCTTAGTTCTGGCTACCCCTTCTCGGGATTTACAGCCGTGAGTACATGTATGTATGTATGTATTTTCTTCTTTAACGGACTTTGACCGTGTATTTTTTCTTTCATAATTAGTGTCAGATGTCAGTGCTACTTTTCTGTTCTTCGTGTTATTTTGTCAGTATATTATTAAATTGGTTAAAATTTAGTCGCCCTAAAGCCTAACCAAAAGTAATGATTGCATACACCTGATTTATTATTCTAATCTCAAAAATAAAAGATTAGTGTTCGTTTTATTATCAACATATTCATTTATTTTACATACTCATTACATTCTGTGGACAACTTATCTGTGAAAGAAAGAATCCGCGATACTAATGTCACACACACACAAACCGTGTTGTACTTATGTTTTGATCTCGCTGTCTTCTTTGTATTGACGATCTATATACGTAAATATAGCATTATATATCTATGGTGGACACCTTAAATAACATATATACCCTAATCATTGTAATTTCCAAAAACGACCTAGTTTTTTGATATAAATGTCACACTCGGATCGTTGTCAAACAAATAAATAAAAATTTAAAGTGATTTAAGGAGTTTTTATTTTTTAAATTTTAGAACTGCAGTTTGTGTATGACCCATGCATCCAACAGTACACAAAAACAACTTTTATATTTATTGACAAAAAACATTCAATCGAATTGACTCTACTCAAACGTACACACCTTACATTCCCGGCAGGGTAGGCAGTGGTATTAATACTTCTGAACATCACATGACATTGTTACCTGGTATTCAGAGTACCTACGCACGTTTTGCTTGGACAGTGTACTCACGTGATAGGGACAGGCCTATCGCCGTTTTATACGTATACACTGTCACATGACAAAGTACAACTTAGTCAAGTGGGTTGCCTCACGTTGTTTTCCCCCACTGTTAAATGTCTTTAGAAAAGACAAATTGGTGTAGGCCCGACACGGGATTTGAACCCTCATCGTCTGCAAGATAAGCACACTGAGCTATCACGGTTGCTCGAATTGAGTGCCTTCTTTTTTTAAGTTGGTCGACAAGAAGCAATTTGGGTGCTTACCGAGGGCTATTTGACTAAGTTTTGAAAACTATCTTACGGTGTTAGTTTGTTTATAAGGAGCCCTAATAAAATATTTTTCTGTCTTCATTTTAGCTATTTTATTAAAAAATCGAAAAAGGAATTGCAATATTTAAATATGCCGCGAAAACGCGACTTTAAGTAATATGGCGCCTGTAGTGACGTCAATTCCGCATGAGCGAAGCGATACACAGACAGTTGATGCGCAATCTACATCATTATAGAAATAGCCAATCACGGTCGTTTTAGTCACGTGACAGTGCATAAAAATACTTATGAAGACGGATTTTAGTGAAATAATGCAAATTTTGCATCTGGCATTATTACATATTGCTCCAAAAAAGAAATATTAAGACTAATGAAATAAAAGAAATGTATATTTTTATTACAGTCAAATAGCCTATTAGGTGTGTAGAATAAGTTTCATTTTGATATTTATCTCGATAGAATCGAAGAATAAGTTAATGTCGTCTTTTTGTTGGCGGTCTAGTTTTCATACATAGGTTATGTCTAACCTATGTATGATTTTTTTCATACAGGCCGGCGGAATGTGTCGCCGACATATGTCGACATTTGGCGGTCTAGTTTGTGGCTTCACTAATTGCAAGTCGGAAAATTTGGTCGGGGGCTTGAGTTGAGATGTGAAAATTTGGCAATCAGTGATTGCCGCGTGTGGATAAAAGTTGTGCGGTTGTATCACATAATTTTGGTGTCTTCGATAAATTCACTAAAAAGAAATAATCTTATAAGGAACAAGTTGGTGGAATATTTTCTCTCAAACGTCGGAAGCTTAGAATGGCAGTATGATCACTGATCAATTTAATAAAAATCTAAATTTAAAGATTTAATAAAAAAACATAATAATGAAAGTTATATTATATATTGGTGTTTACAATGAGTGACTCTTACTAAATCATAACATTTCAAAAGACAGATCAGACATTTATTTCGTTATCACTTTTCTCACGCTAACCTGCATTTCCTTATTTCCTTCAAATTATAATAAAAATCTTAAAGAGAGAACATTATTTTTCATTTAGGGATTTAAAAACGTTCTCTATATCTTGGCTGCTTATACGTTAACTACTGGTACCGAAGATTCAACTCCGGGAAGTGGCGGATGATGATTGTGGTTGGGATATGGAGACGAAGGGTTTGTATTTGGATGATTATCAGGATTTGTGGTGGTAGAATGCTGATGATCCGAGCTCGTAAAAGTAGAATATACAGATGATGAGCGGTTAGAAGGTTATGCATTTGGCTGATCATTTGGAGAACCTGTATAGCTTCCTGGGTGACTACGGGAGCTAGGGGATCTAGCGTATTCTGCAGCTGCAAACACAGCTGCCGGGTATCCAATTTCGGTTTCAAAAATTATGTTATTAATTCGATGTTTTACTATTGCATTTGTTGATTTATCCATTTTTCTCAGTTTTGCTGCAATATATTCTCCAAAAAGAGTGTCTTCATCTTTTTCTTGTGTTTGATTTTGTCGATCGGAGACAGATTTCATAATATTCAGAGCTTGGGAAATCATTGCATTGTTTAGTTTTTTTCTGGGACGTTTAATCGTGTCATCGACAAATGAATGGGATGAGTTATTTTGCTGGGGTTGTTCAACACTGCTCTCGTTTGATGTCTCCTGAAATTTAAATAGCTTTCACCTGTTGTATTGTGTTACATAGAAAGTAAAGATAAATAGTTTAGTCAAGATTTAAATCGGATGTATACAGGATTATTCTATGAACAGTGAGCATACTTAAAATATTGTATAATTTTTAAAAAAAATGTATTTGTGTCGATAATGGAGCGAAAAAAACATTTTTTTTACAAGTACCTATATTTTTATTTTATTCGCTTTAAAATATGTTAAAGCACGGTGACCTTGTGGGAGTAACAAGGAAGGACATTTATAAGAAAGTAAAAACCCTAATAAAAAGGAGGCAGCGATTAGCTAGGGAGGGTCACTAAAAACACATATTGTCTTGAATTCAATGAACATTCAATATGTACATTCGAATTACCCTGTAAAAACATGTATATTATTTACATTTAACACTACGGTGGGTCAGCACTTTTGAACTTGTTCTGTTCTGTACATATTTACATACATACATACATATAATCACGGCTGTGAATCCCTAGAAGGGGTAGCCAGAGCTAAGGATTTTTTTTTTCCTGTACATGTTTCTTTTTTAAAAATAAAATTAATACATTTTTACTTACAGAATCGATCGTGGCGGCATGCGTATTCTTGTTTTGCAAAAAACTAAATGCTTTATAAGCAAACCACTTGCTCTTGTAAAAAGAATTTGTACCGCTACCCAACTTTTTTGAGTCAGTTGTTTTTTTTCTCTCTCTGTAGTACTGACTTGTCAAGTTTTTAATTTTCCTTTCTATTTCTGATACATTTGTACTAAAATGGTTTGCTATTTCATTCAATGATTCGAAACGCTTTGGTCGACTTTTATGATCTGGGTGTTTTGGATTCCACAATACCTCCTTCTCACTATAAAGATTAATTAACGTAAGACAATTTTCGTCGTCCCACTCCATTTCGTACATTATACAAGCAAGTCAATACACTCAACACTCAAGGCCGAGTGTCGCCGGGCAACTGAGTGCACGCGTACCCAAGCCGCCATCATGTCGGCGGCGGCGGCGGGCGCATGTTGCCGACATGTTTCTATTCTTTTCATACAGGCCCGCCGCCCCGCCCCGCGCCGCTCGGCTTGCGTCGGTCGGTCGGCCGCATAGAGATATAAATCCTACTACGTAGGCATAGAGTGCGTCTATCTATACGGGTATTTATTGCGAGTCTCCCGCTTGTGCACTGCACAATGTGCAGTGTCGCCGGGTATGCTATAATTACTTACGTATATTTATATTAACGATTACGGATATGATATTTGTTAAACACCAACAATCCATGCACTATCGATTTTTGTATCAAAGAAAAGAATCGATACTGTAAAATTTTAAAATAATTCAGTTTAATTTCGAAACTCTTTTTTTTGTTTGACTGGGAAGGGAGTAAGTGGATATTACGATTATTAGTATGCTTGGTGGACCATTATTTGGGAATGGCTAATGTCCAGTATTGTCCAGCAAAGGACGTTGAAAAGCTGATAGTATGTTATTTATATGAAGATATTTAGTATGAAATGTTTTGAAAAACGCAGCACTTATTTCAATAAAGATATAATCTTACTTATAATAAATCTGTAGAGAGGTCAATTCTGTACATGAAATATATTTTCAAAATAACTATCAGGTGGTGATTAGGAATCGATACTGATGCCAAAAATGCAATCAGTTAAATTTTTTTCTGTCTGTCTGTCTGTCTGTCGGTTTGTATGTGCCTTATGGAAACAAAAACTACTCGACGGATTTTAACGAAACTTGGTACAATTATGCTTCATACTCCTGGGCAGGTGAATTTTGGGAAAACGGGAGAAGTTACTCCATTTTTTAAGCTTCCGTCGCGTGTGCAGCCTTAATGGTTAAACTTACATAGAAATCATGTATGACGGGAATATTTTTCATAAAATTATCTAAAAAAAATCCTCTACAGTTTATGTCTATCTTTTACGGTTGACTCACAATAACACGTGTAATTCCTGATAGCTTAGCAGTTCGGAACATTCTAATTATATTTGTTTACTCTTACGTTTGTAAACCTCTCACTCATCCCTAATTTAAAAAAAGGTAACATTATTACCTATTCAATAAAAAAAGAATCATAGAAATCGGTAGAGAAACACAGAAATTATACATAACATTATACATAACTACACTGTTTAGGGAGTGCTATACATTTAATAAATTGAAAACATTGCGCTGAATTTCACAATGCTTGAGCAGTGACTGAAGAACGAAACCTCACATATTTAAAAAAACAACGCTACCCGTGCGAAGCTGGGACGATCCACTAGTTCTTAATGAAAGTTTGACAGCTTTTTGGTGACCTTATTATTACTATGAAGCTTACAAAATAGTGCATACATTACATTACATTGCATCTATATGTATACTAGCTGTTCCCCGCGACTTCGTCCGCGTCAATGTGTGTTTTTAAATAAGAAATAATATATATTAAAGTACCTCTGCGTAAGTGATATATTTTTTTGTTTTCCTGTGGCAGAAGAACATACTGATTTTCCCCGTAACCCGATCTTAACTCAACATATATAGTTGGCCATGTGAAAAACAATGTTAGCCGTAAATATAAAAAAAAACTACTACAAAATAAAAGTGTATCGAGTACGTATTAGGTATAACACGATGAGATATTAAAAGTATGTTTCGGATGTTTTATGATTATTACACTTTGATGTATCATACATCGCAAAAACCAATAATACACTGAACTCTACAGTTCCGTAAAGAGAAGAGATACAAAGAAAACCGTGAAAGCCAAGTTTAAGTATTTATACAAAAACAAAAAAGAAATCATACCGCGATGTAGAATATCAAGTGTAAATTCATGACCACAAAAAGAAATATATTTGTTTAAATAATATATGTGCTTTTCGCGCGGGTCACTTCGCTCGCCTGCCAAAGCAGCGTCTTGTCTTGCGCTTCATGCACGCGTGTCAATTTTGTTGCAAAGTAATTTTAAAATTGTATTATTTTCTAAGATATTAATTTAATTATGATTAAAATTTAATTATGTGGGTACTCTGAACACCAGGCGACAAAGTCACGTGATGTTCAGAAGTATTAGTACCTCTACCAACCCCTTCGGGGATATTCGGCGTGAACGTTTATGTTATATGTTATGTTTATTAATTTAAATGAAGTGATGTGAAACACAATTTTGTTCACAATTAAATACTCTCAATCAAAAACATATTTATTTGGATGAAGATTGATATTATGTTGATAAAAAATATGCAAATAATTGGCAATAATGCTTATAAAATAATGGTTATAGTGAGTCAATCTTAAAAGCTAGACATATACTGTCGCCGACAATTTTTTAGATCGTTTAAAGAGGAATAATTCTTCAATACATACTTTTTTGGTAACTTCAACCGTTTAGGCAGTGCACATAACGGAAGCCTGCAAATATGAATAATTTTCCCCGTTTTTCCAACATCTTTCGCTGATTCTTTGCTCCTATTAGTAGCAGCGTGATCATATATAGCCTAAAACCTTCCTCACTAAATGGACTATCCAACACAAAAAGATTTTTTCAATTTGATTGGTTAATTCCTGAGATACTAGCGTTCAAACAAACAAACTCTTCACCTTTATAATATTAGTATAGATATAAGGCCGTGGCCGTTTCCCGTGTAGTGCCGGCTTAAAATGTCACTACACCTTTTTAACCAAGGTGGTCGCAAGAAGCGACTATCGCCCGATTTCTGAATTGAGTATTCAAGCTGAGAACGACTTAAGTATCGTTATTCAGTTATTAAGATTTCAATGCGACAGAACGATACTTAAGTTGTTCTCAGCTGAAATACTCAATTCAGAAATCGGTTGTAAGGATATGGACATTTTTTTATTAAAAACCTTTTATTTAGCTTACCCCGTTTGTTTTATACATTCTTGGGTCAAATTCAGTAATTTAAATTTTACCCCCTTACATACACTTTGGATTTCGGTGACAATACAACTATGTTTATTCTTTATCACTGTAAATTCAAGATGGCCGCCGCTGCAAAATGGCGTATAACCTAGTTTTTTATTAATCCCATCAATATGGGTATTAAATGAAAGGGCTTGTAGCTACCTAGCAACAATACAACATCACGCACACACAGCGCACAGCATATTTGGTATTGGTAGGCCGGACGAATATTGTATATATAGGCTAAGATTTTGTATATATATATATATATATATATATATAAACAATATATATATATATATTCATTCTGATACAAGTAACAATGGAGTCAGCTTTTTAAAACTTTTTAAGTGTAATGGTTTTATTTTACCCGACGGCTCATTTTAATAGACGATTATAGACAATTGATGTGCCCCGCGGTTTTATTTTAGTCTAATCTATGCCTATGTTATATAATTTATTAGATTGCACTGACATTCTCGAATCTATCTCTTTCCCTATTCCATACCATCTTCCGAGACATCCCATTAAGAAACTATTTTGTGGCCCTCAATCTCGCACAAACCTAGGAACCCATTCTCCAATTAATAGGATATGCGACCTTTATAACATGTACAACCACAAATTAGACATTGACATCTTTCATGACTCCTTCAGTTTGTTTAAGAAAAAAATTTGTCAGAAATACTAGTAATTGCCATGTTAATTTTGTTAATCCTGTTTTGTTTCGCTAGTTTTAACTTTGTTATAAACTTTTTTCATGTTTTATATATTGTTACAGTATAATTATTAACTATTATGTCTGTTGTGTTAACTGCCGGTGTGCCTTATTTAAATAAATAATTAAATATGTTAATAATGCCTACGACTGTATCTATTCTATTATTTTTTAGCTTTTAGTACATTCATCTTAAACATTATAATGTACGTTTAACATAAAACCGTTTAACTTAAAAAGTTTTCTTACCATTTTTTATTTAAGTGTTTTTTGGGCGATGTGGTTGGAGACCCATCACCAACTATACTTTATTTCTACTATCTTGTCCCCTATTAACTTCCAAATTTGACTGACTGTTTCAATTCAGATTTAAATCGAGGAGTGTAAAGGTGCAAAGCAAACAAAAACTGTTTATAACTTTACACCATTGAAACCATTTGATAACAAAAGATGTAACACAAAATAATTATAGTGACTGACACAATCCACTCGTTCGAGTGTACGACATCAGTACATAGTATCACTACGTCATGTTATTGAAAGAAAGAGAATGAAAGAAAGAAAAAACGTTTATTTGGAACAATTTTTTTTTTTGGCAATTTACAGTTTACAAATTAACAAGAGGAAAATAACAAGTTTTGTACCAAATAGGCTCGAACTCAGCATGTGTATGGAAGAAACAAGCAGCCAGGCTGATGATTCTCCCATACGCTGGTTTTCATTTGGCGCCCAGGTTAATATATTTATACTATAACCTAACATAAATAATACTAACTAACTAATTAAAAAGACTTAATCTAATATACAAACAATTGCTAAATTATCACGTCAACTTTATACGTAAATATAAAAAAAAAACAGAAACTTAACTACAAAAATTTAAAACAAAAATAAAGAAAATAATGCAGTAGGTAACCAATAATTTGTCAACAACCAAGAACCAAATGCCACTTATTTCCCCAGAGTATACGTACAATACTAAAACATATAGACTTATAATTTATCATGGTTGTTAACGGTGAGGGAAAACATCGTGAGGAATCCCACATGGCTGAGTTGTACTTAGTCATGTGACAGTGTATTCGTACAAAACGGCGATAGGCCTGCCCCCTATCACGTGAGTACACTGTCTAAGCAAAACGTGGGTACCTCTCTGGACACTAGATGGCGCTGCCATGGGAGTTCAGAAGTATTGGTACCTCTGCCAACACCTTCGGGGATAAACGGTGTGAACGTTTATGTTATGTTATATAGACTTACATACATACATACATATACTCACGGCTATATTTCCCTAGAAGGGGTAACCAGAGCTAAGGAATTATAAATTCCTCAGCCACTTTTGGAAGTTGAGTGGGGAAAAGACGGTAAGAATAAAGGTTTTTGGTGATGGGTCTCCAACCGCATCGCCCAAAAATCCAATAAAAAGCCCCAATACCCTTAGTCGCCTCTTACGACACCCGTGAGTAGAAAGGGGTAGCGACATTCTAAGCCGGCACTACACGGCATTCTAAGCCGGCACTACACGGCATAGAGTGATCTTATATAGACTTATAAATATATATAATCAAACATATACACATATTAGAGATAGACAAAGACATAGGATAAGAGCAAATACTCTAAATCGCCTCCTATGAATACCCACGATCCTAAATGGGTATTATTATTCTAACCCAACTCTACACGGCTCAAAACTAGCGTGTTCACTTTAGTATTTTGCAGTACATTCTTTATAGTTTGCTGTGTAGTGTCGGCTTAGAATAGCACTACCCCATTTCTTCCGGTGGGTGTACGTAAGAGGCGACTAACGGTATTGGGGCTTTTAAGGGATTTTTGGGCGATGCGGTTGGAGATCCATCACCAACTACCTTTATTTTACCATCTTTTCCCCACTCAACTTCCAAAAGTGGCTGAGGAATTTCTAATTCCTTAGTTCTGGCTACCCCTTCTAGGGATTTATAGCCGTGAGTATATGTATGTATGTATGTATTCTTTATAAATAGACTCGTTTCAAAAAGGGTACTTTTCCAAGAAACAAGAAAACTCTATACTTTTCTTATTGTCTGTATTTGTGCCCACTTCGAATAAGAATACCTGTTTTTATTTTTAAGCTACTTAAATAATTGTAAACTGTACGTACCTGTAAGTGCTGCCTGCTCGCAATTTTTTATTTATTGTATGATTCAAATTGTAGCCTTTAAGTTTTAATATATGTATTCTAAGAGGATGGACTAATAATTAGTCTATTATTTACAGAATTAAATACAGAAATCAGAATTATTCTGAAGAATAGACTTACAAAATATTCAAAACGTCTCGTCACCAATTTGGGTTAAGCTATCAGTGTCTGCGTCGAGCTCATCAATAACAAATGTAGCGCACCGAATGGGTGCTCTTGCTTTGAAACAGATTGACTAAATAATCAAGAAATTACTGCACTTGGTATTATATAAATTCATATAGTCACGGTAACAACCCGCGAAAATAGGTTAAAAAGAATTTCTCAGCCACTTGTGAAAATATAGTAGAACAATGGATGGTTTGTAATAGGGATCTAGCGCGTGCGTTAAGTTGGCGTACCATGAAGCTGTATCGAGCTGGTTACTATGTCAAAAAACTCTGCCTAAATAGTGCCTAATTAGTGTAAAACTAAAAAAAATAGTGCCTCTTTAGTTTAGGAAATAAACACCATTTTCACTGTGTACGCTGGCGTAACGTCAAGCTAGCGTACACATCGCCGTACTCGAAAACGGCTAATTGTAAAGCAACAGTGTTTACACGAAAAAACTCTTCCTAAATACTTCTCCCGTTATGCAAAATTTCATAACGATTGATCTTGTAGGAACAGAGATATTGAACAATACTTTTCGATGACATACCGTCCTGGCGTCATGCCAGCGTACACAAATAGTGCTTATAGAAAGGGACCTTTTCTTTTAGTAAACTCTATATGTATAAATAGTGCGTGAAATTCTGCCTCTCGTAGTGTAAAAACTTTATGCAAATACGCAGTGGATTAATTAAAAATTCTGTGTTAATTTCTGTTCATAGTACAGGT
>CAUYWD010000308.1:0-25516 GCA_963576735.1 Bedellia somnulentella | reverse complement strand
AAAGAATAAATAAAGGAAAGAAAAATTTCGACACAGGCGGGAATCGAACCCGCGACCTCGGGTATACGCCCCGACGCTCTGCCAACTGAGCCACCGTGTCAATTGGCTGCCAGTGCGAAATTCTTCTATCCATTATTTCTTTTACACGTTTAAGTAGTGTTTGCGTTTCCTACCTCCGAATTTTAACTAATTCGGAAGGCCACTTAGAATTAGTTAAAATTCGGGGTAGGAAACGAAAACACTACTTAAACGTGTAAAAGAAATAATGGACAGAAGAATTTCGCACTGGCAGCCAATTGACACGGTGGCTCAGTTGGCAGAGCGTCGGGGCGTATACCCGAGGTCGCGGGGTTCGATTCCCGCCTGTGTCGAAATTTTTCTTTCTTTTATTTATTCTTTATTTATTAGTAATAATCCCCACATGAGGTTTTCATGAACAAAAAGATTTAAATTATGTGATAGTTAGGCGTTTTCAACATTTGCATTCTATCTGAAAAGGTAGACAAGTGGCCTTCCGAATTAGTTAAAATTCGGAGGTAGGAAACGCAAACACTACTTAAACGTGTAAAAGAAATAATGGATAGAAGAATTTCGCACTGGCAGCCAATTGACACGGTGGCTCAGTTGGCAGAGCGTCGGGGCGTATACCCGAGGTCGCGGGTTCGATTCCCGCCTGTGTCGAAATTTTTCTTTCCTTTATTTATTCTTTATTTATTAGTAATAATCCCCACATGAGGTTTTCATGAACAAAAAGATTTAAAGAAAATAATATGATTCTGATATAGTCATAAGAAGGATCATAACTTCGAAATAATAAAACCGGAATGAAGGATGCGCTTCTAATACACATTTAAGAATAGGCTATTTGACTGTAATAAAAATATACGTTACTTTTATTTCATTAGTCTTAATATTTCATTTTTGGAGCAATATGTAATAATGCGAGTTAAAAATACTGCATTATTTCACTAAAATCCGTCTTCTAAAATAAGTATTTTTTATGCAACTGTCACGTGACTAAAAACGACCGTGATTGGCTATTTCTATAATGACGTAGATTGCACTTAAACAGACTGTGTACCGCTTCGCTCATTGGTGTTTAATGCGGAATTGACGTCATTTGTGCTACAGCCGCCATATTACTTAAAGTCGCGTTTTCGGGGCACATTTGAATATTGCATTTTCTTTTTCGATTTTTTTAATAAAATAGCTAAAATGAAGACAGAAAAATATTTTTTAGGGCTTCTTATAAACAAATTAACACCGTAAGATAGTTTGCAAAACTTAGTCAAAAAGCCTATTCTAGACAATATTGTTTTAACTATATTACGAATAATAAATAACATTTAAAAAAATACAAACCTCGACTCAATTCCCTATTATCTTTCGTGTCAATAATTCGCTCATTGTCGGGGTCATAAATGAATTCCTCAGCGCAGCCCCCCGTGCCAGATTCCAAAGCCGGGTTAAAGCACCGGGGCTCCTTGAAATCCGCTTGGAAGCACCAGGCGCAGCTCGCCGTCCGTATACAGTCGCTGCAAGTCATTTTGCTCGAACACGGGTTTTGTGCTAACAGTTGCTCGGCTCTCTGAGCCTGGCATGCCACTAGCATGCATGCTAGAAGCCCTAAAGGAAGAAGCAACGAATGTTGCATTTTGTTGTTTGTGTTTGTTGCTTGTTCAGATCCAAATCTGTAAAGAAATAGTTACATGCAGTTACACAAGAAAGGGTAGACAGAACTTCAAAATGAGAAATTCCTCAGCCAGATTGGGAAGTAGCGTAAGGAAAAAGATTGTAAGATATAAGTTGTTGATGACCGGTCTCCAATCGCATCGTCAAAAAATCCCATTAAAAGCCCCAATAGCCTTACTGCCGTGCTATTCTAAGCCGACACTACAAATCTAGAATACAAAGCTACAAAAAAATAGTTCATTCATCTAAATGTGTGCACGTGTGGTGTGTAGTGGTGACCGGGGGCCCAATTCTACACGACCATCTTTTCTGTATGTCGGTCTTAGGTGTATCAAAACTGTGGTTTTGGCATTCTCGAAGCAAAATTGACAAATGTCATTTGTGTCACTGTCACAATAGTGAGACAGCTAAGATCTTATTTGCTATTCTACAAGGCCATTTTACGTCACTTTTTGACACATTGACGTATTTGGTATTCTGCAAATTAACGATTTTTTTCAGCGTTATGATGATTGAACGAATGATTCACCAAATCGGTATTCTAAGCGTTTTTAAGAGTTCTTTTGACAGCTGTCTGAAGCTACAATCCACCATAATGCTACAGTTTTTCTCCTAAAAAACAACAGTAGCTTTTTGTGTATTGTTTCATACATTCGAAAAATTTTCTTTTTTGTGGAAAATGATTATGAATATATATTTGAATGTATTTACACATACTTTATTGGATTTTATTTACATTTTACTGAAAATTTAAAGATATCAATAAAATATGCGTTTTTTATGACAATATTTTTTCTGATAAAAAGTTCGAAAATATTTCAAATGTATCGAAGTAGATTTCGTATCAATGTGGCTCAATGAAAATCGATATGATAAATGCAGTTACACTTATTCAAGAAAACGTTAACTCATTATGAGGTCCCAGTCAAAGTAGATATAAGATAAATATGTTTTTAAATTATCATGGTTGTTAACGGTGAGGGAAAACATCGTGAGGAAACCCACATGGCTGAGTTGTACTTAGTCATGTGACAGTGTATTCGCACAAAACGGCGATAGGCCTGCCCCCTATCACGTGAGTACACTGTCTAAGCAAAACGTGGGTACCTTCTCTGGAAACTAGATGGCGCTTGCCATGTGAGTTCAGAAGTATTGGTACCTCTGCCAACCCCTTCGGGGATAAACGGCGTGAACGTTTATGTTATGTTTATGTTTATGTTTTTATAGCAAAACAGCAGAATAACACTACCCCATTCCTACCGGTGGGTGGTCATAATAATAGGAGTGTATGGGTTACCCTTAGTGATTTCGCGTGGGCTTTCTAGTGATTTTTGGTCGATATGGTTAGAGAGCCCGGCACCAACAATTATTTATTAATACCATCTTTTCACCACTCAACTTCCAAAAGTGACTCAGGAATTTCTCATTCCAAAGCCTTTAAGGCATTTATAGTAGTAAAGACCTAAGCAGAGGTTCCCAAACTAGGCTAGGTCTGTATTATGGGAAACCAGTTTATATGTATGCATGTCAGTTTCATCACCAACACCCCTATGATATTTCGTGTGATGATATATAGCCTACGTTACTTTTGAATAATTCCAACGTTTAATTTAAAAAAATATTTTTTATATCGGTTGAGCTATTGGGGAATTAGGAACCTATACATACAAACAAATATCTCTCCTTTTGGAAATTTGATATTATAGACAAGAGATTTTGAGATGATTGGCTGATTAGTGTACAGTCGGATATATATACATACATACATACATATACTCACGGCTATAAATCCCTAGAAGGGGTAGCCAGAGCTAAGGAATTGAAAATTCCTAAGCCACTTTTGGAAAGTTGAGTGGGGAAAAGATGGTGAGATAAAGGTTGTTGGTGATGGGTTTCCGAATACATCGCCCAAAAATCTCTTAAAAGCCCCAATACAGTTAGTCGCCTCTTACGTACACCCATCGGAAGAAATGGGGAAGTGCTATTCTAAGCCGACACTACACAGCAAATATACACTACACAGTATATATACACTACACTATATATATACTACAGTGTATATATACTTTGTATAGTGTATATATTAATAGGCTTAAGGTAAAATAAAAGTCAGGATCATGTGCGGCCACACTACGAAAACCGAAAACATTATAGGTTGCCTATGTACAAAAACGTATGCATTGTAAATTATGCTGGGTAACGACTATATAAAGTCTAAGCGAAAAAAGTTAAGCTTTTCGTTTTATAGTTATTAACGTTGCCGTTAGCCCTCTAAAAAAGTTATTCCTAATTAAATTAATCCTAATTTAGTTTTCATGCCAGTAAATATTGGCCCTAAGAAACACAGGCGTATATTCAAAGTATTACAATACTCGTGCAAATCCGAAATGGTCCACTAGTTAGTAAATTAATAAAGAAACAAGTATCAAGAACATATTATTTATTATATATTTGTTATTAAAGTACAATCACAAAGACTTGCAAAGAACTTTTAATACAAGTTTTGGTATGATAAATATACGCTTTATTATTTGTTAGCTTCTCCTACATGATTTGAAATATAAATGTATATTCTTGGCTAATTTTGAGTTGGTTGATGTCTTTCGCAAGGAATTATTATAAAATAGAGACACCATATGAATGTTCCAGTTTGAAAACTTTAATTAAGCTTCATCGTCACGAATAATTGGTACCAAAATCACTGATAGCATATTCATCGTTAAGGTCGTATCGTACAAATAGTTCCGCAAACAAATAATATTTGATATTAACCAGTCCGTTAAATTTATTATTATTCGGTATAAGAAATTTATTCATTAGTTTTCAAAATATGTAATAATGAAAATGAAAATTGACTAATTATATTTTTTTGTTTGTTTATTGTTTTTTTTTATTTTTTTTGTTATTGGCGGTATCTGCACAATATTTTTTCAGCAATTTCGCCACAAACAGCGTGATTTAGTCTCGCATGTGAATTTTAGTTGTAAGGATTTTTATCATTAAAGCGGAAAAAAAAATATGTATAAAGAATGAAATTATTAAACAATTAGATCTTGAAGGTATTTAATCAATGGTTAAGTAAAGACTAAGTTAAGAATTATTTATATTTTGGGAAGAACATAAAATTAAAGAAAAAATAATAATGAAATCCTTTGACTATGAACACTATAGACAGAGTCATAATGCAACGGGAGAGTACCTCTTTTAGATAGCAATATTTTTCCCTGTAATGTTGCGATCACTAGAAAACAATTACCCCAAAATACTATAATCACCATTCTAAAAGCTACTTTTTAATTTAAAATTGATTACGTCAATTTATTGTTTAATTAAAGGTTTACTGTTTACTATATTATTTCCTGCAATCATATAATTTATACATACTTGCTCCTAGTATTATACAATATTTTTTGTTTAATTTTACCATTTATACTGATGTTTAATACACCGTTAAATCTAAAGCATTGTACTAACTATCAGGGATGAATCTTCCCATGATTACGAATAAATTTTTGTACGGGACTAACTTTGTTACTGGACAAAAAAAAAACAGCTGTTCCATAAGTGCAAGTTATGTAAATATCATACGGGTCATCATGGGTATAGTGGGGTCTATGTTTGTATTTTGAAAAATAAAAGACAGCACTATTTTGTACATGAGTTTTATTGCATTATTAACTATTGACCTTTAAACAAAATCAGTTTCGTGTGAAAATTTCGAATTCATTCGTCTATTTTTCACACATGTGTCACATTTTTCAAAAGATGATGTATTCGCACATCTAAGTATTTTAAAGCTATAGCCTTTATTAACAGCACAAGGTGGTTTTCGAACGGATTTTGCTCTCTGATGTGGTCGTTTAATGTCGGAAATATTCTTTTACTTAAATTCTTTTTCAAAACAACTGCGACCATTTGAGCCAAAGCTTAGTCTTTGGACAAAAACGAGGTGCCTTTCAATTTTATAGTATGCCTCAAAACTTTGGTTGATTTCCAATTGCATCTTTCAGTGGCCGCAATCCATTTTTCTCGTAGATTCGGGTCTTTAGGAAAACTGTAATGAAAACGAAGAAATTAAATAAATATAACAAATTTATTACTTACTAATTCCGTAGATAACAATTGGAAATCATTCAGCGTCGCTATAGGCGACGAAATACATAATATACTCACTCATTAACATCAGTTTACTAATTTAAAAATGTTACCCTAACAACAGGGTAGGATGAAAACGTGAATTATGGGAACACTGAGATACTGCATATTTTTAGGTTATGCTATTAAAAAGTTGCTCAAAATAACTAAAGAAAATGCTAGTAATCTAGTTCAACGTAATTAACATTTGGATCACTTATTTTCTGATCGCGCAATGTATTTATTATGTATTTATCTGTAGAAAAACATTAAAAAACTCACTCACTTGTGGAAAGTCAATCCTTCGATGTGTTTTTCGCTGTGGCTTCCGCAGCCAAGCACGCTACACCCAACCATACCTCACTAAATAATAACTGAACTAATGGAGTCTCTTTTGTCACAATAACAATATACAAATGAATAAAATCTTTCCCAAAATCAAAAGAAAACCAAAATCGCTCACAAGTCGACGCTTTGTTTGTCACAATTTAAAAGTGTGACATCAACAAAACGGGTTACGCGATAGAGATGACAATAAAGATTTGTGTCTCTTTTTAACATATAAGAACTTAAATAAGGGCTTCTCTTTTTAAAATGGATGACGTAACATCGCTCTGTCTACAGTGTTCATAGTCAAAGATGAAATCCCATTATCGCGAATCCCAACTAATTATGTCATGCTTATTGTTATTTTCCAAAAATTATCTTTCTTAGCTGTGTAGTGTCGGCTTAGAATAGCACTACCCCTTTCTTCTGGTGGGTGTACGTAAGAGGCGACTAACGGACTTGGGGCTTTTTAAGGGACTTTTGGGCGATGCGGTTGGAGACCCATCACCAACAACCTTTATTCTACCATCTTTTCCCCACTCAACTTCCAAAAGTGGCTGTGGAATTTCTAATTTCTCAGCTCTGGCTACCCCTTTTAGGGATTTATAGCCGTGAGTATATGTATGTATGTATCTTTCTTCTATTTTTTTTCTTTTTAGTTTTGGGTATATTTACAAGCAGCCTTTTTGGCTCAATTTAAATATAATTTATTTAATAACCTGACAATTCATACTTGGTGAACATTGGAAACATATTTTAAATCATTTACAATTAAATTTTGAAGAAATAATTGAGATCTAGTTACAAAATCGGGGATGATTCTAGATTAAGAGCATAGGGTACATAATAAATAAAGTGGTAGGTATTTGCAATATCAAAATTAGAATAAAAATGGCAATACTGGATTTAAAATCATTCAACTCAATGACCGAATGAACAAGAAACTGGGCTAAAACGTCAAATTCGGATCACCATACCAGAGACATACACCTAAGATACATCTTAAAAAGATTGTGAATACCCATTAAAAAGTTCTATTAAGTTTGCATTGTGACGTTTAGTGACATGTGACAGAAATTTGACGGTTTTATGTCAAATTATGACAGTCGGAAAAAGTTTTTTTTCTTAAAGCGAGTTTGGCCAAGAATTTGCGTAATGAGTTTGTAAGAAAAAGTTTGACTTGACTTTGAACAGACCACAAAAATCTTATCTTATTATCACGACTTATTGTAAACAAACAAAAGGCAAACTTAAAAAAGTCTAATATTTCAGAAAAAAAAGATCTTGAAACAAAACACAAAAAACTCTTAAACGTGCCACATTTTATCTAACAAATATTTATTTCATCATTAATTAAAGATAAATAATTCAATAAAAATAATAATTTAAAGATTTTCTCTATCAAAATAAAAAAAAAATTAAAATAAAAATACAAACCTACTTGCGTAAACTCACGAGATTAGTTCCTATCGGAGTAGGCAGAAACTATTAATTTAGTTGGATTTGTACGACCCTGGCTAACTTATCTAGCTTCTTCTGGTTTAATGAATCTTTTATACATGCTTTTTTATTCTTTACACTTCGGACGTGTGACAGGTTTGTCACTGGCACAATAGGCATGATGACAAATTTTGAGAAACTGTTCTATAATATTTGGAAATATATATTAATTGTAATAAACATAATATTTCTGCGGAAAATTTAGGTTTAGTACTTAAAAAATAATATTTGATTCATAAATTTAAAATTTGCACCAAAACGCGTCAAAGTGTCATGGCGTCGCTTGCTTACGTCACAATGGAGTACAAGGAACATTTGGTATATGTAAACATTATCTAATTCATAATTAATTTAGACATTTCACTAATTTTAACATTAAAACATGACTTCAAAAGCATATAGGTGGTGTTCCGTCCCTCTGGGTACTTATACGTCCATAAGAACTCATGAGAAGTTATATATTTTTGTTCCTTTCGATAAGAAATTAAGAAAGAAGTGGCTTTACACAGCTTTATTTTTGTGAAGATCACTTTGACGATAGTATTTCCTTTTTATTTTGTAGAATTTTGTTGCTAAATTCATTATAACTTTATAGGAATAAGTAAACATTGATACACAAACTTTTGGGAGGTTATGATTCTCTTACTCACTGTTACTTACTGTTATCAAATCCTTAATGTATGAGCTATTAAAGAGGTATTTTATTTCATTTTCAGTTACCAAATTCTAAATATGTAAATATTGAATTGCAAAAAGAAATATTTAACATAAACATAACCTAATTATAATATTGAATGTTATACTGAAATATGTACAATAGCTATTTATTTTTATGGTTTTAATAAAATAAATAGGTTTTAATAAATTAACTGTATAATACACAATACTGACACGGAAGTTTTAACATTTCTAAATTCTGCTGAACAGAAATCTTTGTTTGATGCCAGAAACGTTCCTAGCATTATCAAGTCGATTCTTGGTAAATTTGCGCTGGAAGCGTTTGTAAATCCTTATGGATGTTATGGAAATAACTGAATTTAGCGCAATAAATTTACACAAAAGAAATTGAAGTTAATAACGGCGTATTTAATTAAAAAAGCGAACGAGTGTGTATTATCTTAAGTAATTCAAATGTAAACGAAGAGAAAGAATTCTAACGTGACGTCATGCGCTCTGATTGGCGTTCAACATTTCATGGCGGATTGCCGTATTAAGCGATTTTATTTTATCGATTATAATATTCATCTTGCTTTTAATCATGAAAAGAATCAGAGTCTTAGAATAGGGAATTTAGTAATAATATACACACAAATTATTTCAATGAAATTTACTTGTTGTCATCATGCCTATTATACTGACCAATTTGTCACTGGCACAATTATAACAATCCACTACTAACTTATCTGTAGAATATAAAACAGAGCAAAAGAGAGGTGTCATTTTCAAAACACAGGGTACCTATAGAGACTTTGAGGAAAAGAAAATGACAATTTTTTTACTAACATTGAAAACAGCCTTTAAATTCGCGCTTGTACATCAATAAAAAATTTGGGATAGGTTTGTTTCAATGAAAACTAGTATTTTTCCATATACTAATACTAAGGCAATAATCTTTTTAAGACGGTTTGGGCATCATAAGGATGAATAGGTAAATTGGATGTGTAAAAAACCAATGTGGAAGGCACTGGAAAGTGGTGTTAGTAGAGGACGACTACGGAGGACACAATCGGACCAAATAGAGAGTTTTCTCAAAAAGGCAGGCGGCTTCTGTAATAATGTCATGCCTAGAAGACATTCCATTAAAATAAATGATAGTTACGGAGTAGGTACATACATACATAAATACATATACTCACGCCATTAGTTCCCATTGGGGTAGGCAGAGACTATCGATCGCCATGGAGTAGGTACCCGCATAAATTTAACCATTCACGTACCCATACAATTTCAATTTTTTTAAATAAACTCAGCTCTTTTTTTTGAGACTTCACTTCATCGGTTTGAGTTTGAATTCTCGTTGGGCCTTGACCAATGTCTTTTTTATTTATTGAGGACGTTAACCGTGAGCGAAAATATCGTGAGGAAACTATTATAGCTGAGTTATACTTAGTCCTGTCATGTGACAATGTATTTGTAGGTACATTGTTACAGGTTTTTAATTTTGCTATACATATACTCACGGCCATAAATCCCTAAAAAGGGGTAGCCAAAGCTTTAGAGCTAAAAACTCCTCAGCCACATTTGGAAGTTGATATGGGAGATGATGGTAGAAATAAAGTATCGTTGGTGATGGGTCTTCAACCGCATCGCCTAAAAGTCACTTTAAAAAGTCCCATACCCTTAGTCGCCTCTTACGACACCCATGTAAAGAATTAACCTATAATAAAATATTTCGGTCGAATCTTCTAGCAGAAAGTACTCATAAACTGTTAATAAAATTTAAATGATATTTCTTTAGTCTTGGGCGATGGTACAGAAATAGGTACAGTTATTGCGGTAGATTTTTAAGATCACTGAAATGACAACACTTATTTGACTTATTAAAGAATGAATAAATGACTGATTTGGAATGTCAAAATTGACAAAACCATGCTCCGGCAGCTAAGATAATAGAACCGATTACGTTGTAACGACTAAAAATAGAGATACCGTATTGTACTTATTTGACCTACAGACTGTATCAAAACGGTGACGTTTCTTAAAATTGTAGAATTGGGCCCCGGATGGCGCTCACCTGTAGGCGTACCGCGAGAAAGGGCGCCCGCCCACGCCACGTTAATGAGGCCACGGCGCACGCTCTCTCAAATCCACCTCAGCCGTCTATCACTCTATTGTATCACTGCTGGGTCAATCTACCCGTCTAGTAGGTCAACCGACAGACACTCTTATCACTATAGTAAACCTACTCGGTTGACTACAATATCGATTTGACCAACCATTATGTTGCACCGGAGAGATAAACGAGCTGTTGACATTTGGAAATCCTTTCACATTCACGTAACACAAGACAGTTATTAACGAAGTTGTTTTAGCTTGGGATGTATAAGATATGCAACGGTGGAGTTGTTTTAATGTTTATTTGAAGTGCAGCTGCGATTAAAGTCGAGCCGGTGCGGTGTGCGCTGCGCAAACACACGGCGGAGCGGTCGCGGAGACTGACTAACGTTGTCTTACATTGCTAACAGCTGTGCGTCATGCGTCAATAATATTTTCATTTCATACATTCATTATATGGCTTTCCCGACACTGCTTTATCATGTACATCACACATACTTATTTTTAGTTCGGTCACTAAAACAAATAACTGAACCACTGTGATAGGGTTATGTATGAGATCGGTTTAAAATAGCACAACTATTTATTTATTTATAACTTTTTGTAGATAAGATGCAAAAAACAAGCCTAACATAAATATGACTTAATAAAAATATATATGCTGAGTAGTATGTGTTAATAGCACAAACAGCATTGGTGTTGAATAATTCTTCAAGGTGTCATAAAAACCGGTGTTCATTTGTGTAGGTCATTGGTGAGTCGGTGTGCTTACGTCATTTTCAATAAAGCGATGATTCAACTAAAGGATGCTTGATACCAATGAAATCACATCCGTTGTTCGATTATTTATTGCAAAGTGTAAACATAAACAGGGAACAATAAAGATATATAATTATTTAAAAGGCTATAGAACAAGGTAACGCTGCCGTATAATGACAAATTTATAAAGTTTTTTTTAATTCCAGCACTTATTAATATAATGATTCTGTAGTGGTAATTATGAAATAGGCATTTGCAATGTATAACAGTATACACATTTTGGAAAGGATCGAGGAGTAATTATTTTTGTTTCTTATTTGGGGCGTAAGTTAAGAAATTGTTTTCATTTATCGAGAGCATGCGAGCAAGCTAGTAGCTAGAGCTAACAATGTGATAATTATTCTATCTTCATTTGATATTCGACATAGTATAGAAATTTTCTGGTGCTTAATGTCGATATACCAAGTTTAATGAAGTCGCTATTACAAGCTGATAAAAAAAAATATCGGAACACCAGCTATTGTAGGCCAATCAAAGCCAACTGGTTTAGAAGTTATTAAACGGCAAACATTCAGAGGGACGAGAAAGAGTTACAACTTTCAGCGAGGGAGGGTATAATTTAATAACCTTAGGGGTTGGTAATCGGTATGAGTATCACATGCACGGTTAGCACCGATACTGTTTTGTCTACATTCGGACAGAGTTTATTTAAATTAAGGTGTTTGTAGTATGAACATTTCTGTAAATATGTATTTGCTCACGGCAATGTTTTAAAAAGATGTAAGAGAGTTAGTCTTCTTCATTCGTCTTCGGCAACCCCAGGTATTTAGGTCGTACATCACCGATAAGATAATAAGTTATGGTTATTTTACCCAGAGACGAAAATGAGTTACTGTAACTAAAAAAAAAATATTTTTTTGTAACATTGGTTTCCGGCTCGTCTAATATGATTCTTGGAAGTTTAAACATAGGTAGCGCAACTTCTTCTACTTTTAATCATAGAGCGCCATGTTTTTAACTCTATTCTTTCATTGCTTACAAATACATCGTTTTACGTTAAATAGACACATATAAAATCGGTTAATAAAAGAAAAAAGATACTGAAGGCTTTAATCTAATATACAGATTTATTAAAAAACGGTATGGGGTTTCAGCCACATCGAAAATAAATGCTTCAATGTTTATAACGAAATGACGAAAGGCACTTACGCATACACCTCTTTTAAATAATTTTATTTATTTATACCGGACATACTTTGCAATACCTTGAATTGAACATACATATTTAGTCTACGAAATTTGGAGACCATTACCAGTAATTAAAGAACATTTCTAATCTATTATACAGTTCAGAAATCACTAAGCTTGAAGCATGCTTTAGATACCAAACAAATTCTGAGTCAGTAGCTATCGTTAGAAAATGCCGATATCCCACAATCCATAGTATTTAACGGCATCGAGGATTGAGCAAGTTTCCTTGTATTGACAGTATTAACGGTTGCATGTACGGTACGCGTACGGGGTGCAGTGCACGGTTATCGACCTCCCCGGAACTGAACTGACTGACGGAGTGACGAGACGCCACCCCGTCGCCCTGGCGCGCCTTATCAGACAAACTAAATATGGAACACGGGTAAAGATCTGTTCACATGAGTTGAGATAAGCGTGTCGATATTATCATATTATTTCTCTTGGAATATTTAAATGCATACGTATACCTAAGGTTATAATTCCCCAAAAGGATAACCTTTCAGAATTAGAGACTCCCAGGCACTTTTGAATCTTGAGTGGGGAATATAAAGATTGTTATTGATTGGTCTGCGGCCGAATAACACAAAAATCACTTTAAATGCCCCAATTCTCTAATCCGCCATTTACGACACTCGGTGGTAGAAATTGGTTAGTGCTTTTATAAGCTGACACACATCAATATAATATCTATTTCATGGAGTAATAATATGAGCCGTTGGTGTTACTCTCAGGTTTTTACCCTCGATATAGTATTAATACATATTCATTTAGTATGTTACTGTCTTCAAAAAGGAGAAGGTTCTCAAATTAAAATGGAGGACCATATTTTTAATTCTTTAATTTTATATAAAAAATACTTTATTTTGGTTTTCAATACATCGCACTGACGACATCTTGATGATAATGGTATTATAGAAGATATTTGACAATGTTAAAACCGTTCAGAATTAGAAATGTATAAAATTCTTGTTTACGAAGTTCTGATTAGAACAATGGCTATTTTATAAACGATTCATTCAAGTAAATATGATTTATTTATTTATTTCGTATTAATTTGTTAGGTATTATTATTTTCTTTCAATTGATATTTTGTTTAAAGATTTTATCTAAATAGAATGTAGTACAATTTAAACTTCAATTACTTCATTTGTTTTATGGGTAATTGTGATTGTGTTTAATTTACTGTGCCGTGTAGTGCCGGCTTAAAAGTCACTTCCCTTTTCTACCCACTGATGCTGTAAAAGGCGACAAAGGGTGTGGGGCTTTTTTAGTGGTTTTTGGGCGATGCGATTGGAGACACATCACCAATGATACTTTGTACTATCTTGTCCCCTATCAACTTTCAAATGTGGTGGAAGAGTTTCCAGAAAGAAAGGAAGAAAGGAAGGAAGAAAGGAAGAGTTTTTGGAATAGTGAGTTACCTGTAATTTTTTTCTCTTAAATATGGCAGACATCAAACTTTACTTCTAAACATTTTTAAATGATTGGTAATAACAATAGTGTAGTGTAGGCCTTAATTGAAAACCAGTGTTTTGCTTGTTGGCAATAACAAGCTGAGTTAGGACCTAGTTTGTATAACCAGAGCACTAATATTATTATTTTTAATGTTGTTTATATTTGTGTATACTATTATTGTTTTTGTTGTATGGTGTTATGTTAACATGAATAAATTAGTTATTATGATCTATAGTTTGTTTTTCAGATATTTTGCCCTATAGTAATTGCTTCAAATATCTCAGCTTCCATCTAACCAGCCCCCGTAGCATGAGAGGTGTGAGAGTGAGTATGTCATGTGAGAAGTGAGATGCTCATAGATTTTGTATGAGCAATCTGTCAGTTTCTCACTTCTCATGTGACATACACACTCTCACAAGCCTCATGCTACTAGTGCAGAAGACTACATGTGAGAGGATTATAGTAATAGAAAATAATTGAGATAAAGTTCATTCATTCATCAAAATAATAGTTTACTAAGTTTATGGATCATCTCATCTCTCATGACTAAGATCTATCTGGACATAGTGTTCAGCTAAAAAACACGGGTACCAATAGCATTTGTTGTCTGCCATCAATAAAATATTCATGGGAACCTTAACATACCAACAGTAGTGAAGTAAATAATTTAGATTAAAAACTAATGTTAAGAGCTGAGTACTGTCATCTTTGAATAACACTAATACATATTTTTTGTGGTTTTTGTAAGAGGCACCTTAGGGTGTAGGGGCCTTTTAATTAAATGATTGCTCGGCAGATGCAGTTGGACCCATCATCAAAATTTTCTAAAGTATTCTCCCCACTCAACTTTCAAAATTGGCTCAGGATTTTTTTATTCCTAAACTCTGGCTACCCCTTCTTGGGATTTATAGCCATGAGAATATTTATACACAAAAACTATATATACTAACTAATTGACATCCAAATCAATTAAATTGTTAAAAATTGGATGCTACTCTCTGTTATCAGTAACTGAAGAGATATACTCTGCTTTAGTCCAAACATGACAGCAAATGATCATGTAAAATGAATAAACAAAAGGACTATCTAGGATGATGATAACAGTGCATGCTGCTGTTCTAGTTCCTCATATGGCAACAAATGTTGGGTGTGGCAGAAGAAAGAGATGAGTTTCCTCACAAAAAAATATATGTTACATCATGTAATCAAGTAAGAATTAGTGTAGTTGGTGGAAGGTGCGGTGTGAAAGATGAGTAAAAAGATACAAAACCAAAAATAAAGATGGTTTGGGCACATTGAGGGATATTTAAAAAAATATTGATGAGATGTATACATACATACATATACTCACGGCTATAAATCCCTAAACGGGGTAGCCACATCTTTGGAATGAGAAATTCCTCAGCCACTTTTGAAAGTTGAGTGGGGAAAAGATTGTAATAATAAATGGGGCATTCCATTGTGACTGGTGGGACAGTTTACTCCAAAATCCCTAATGTTTAGACCTGTAACTTTGTTATTTAATCTGATATAATGATCAAATATATATATTACAATAGATTATGAACCAACTTTTGAAACCTGTATCTAAAATATTATTATATTTAAATATTTTAGTGATATTTTATTTGTCAAAGGAGTGTGACTGGTGGGACACTCAAAAATACCTCCCCTCCACCTTCTGCACTGTCAATCGACATTTTAGCCCAAATACTGTACTTAGCCAGATGTATTGCACTAAGCACTATTTATTGATTAAATATACTACAACAAGAACTTAAAATGGGCACTAGATTTAGTTTCTACAAGAAAATATGGAAAGTAGAAATTGTGACTGGTGGGACAGCCTTTTGTGACTGGTGGGACAAGTAAGAAATTGGTGCAAAAAATATACTTTTTGGTTTTATTAAATTATATTTAATCAAATAAAAGTATTGCTCTCACACAATGGATTGTTCATACTGGTAATAAATTCTATTTTTACACATTTTTATTGCTGGTTCTTTAACAATTTTAATCACTTGGTTAATAGAAATATGGTACGGTTCGCTCGATTCGTCCATTACGAATTTAGTGCCGTCTCCTCCGGATGATTTCAAATAAGTGACTTGGATTGCTTGTTCTTATTTGAAAAAATATTATTGGTACGGGAGTCAGCTCTGAATTTATCAGAATTGTCATTAACATATACAGATGCGAAATATTTAGAGAATATGTTAGCAATGCCAATTAGATATATAGCAACATATGCGTTTCAGGAACTCAGTGGTAGTAATTGGCAGGTTTGGAAGAAACTTATTCAGTGCTTCTAATAAAAACGCATAATTTGCATGGTAGCTGCAGACACATACATTATGAGGCATCTCACTCATAGGTCTCCCATGGAGCGGTCTCAGTTCATAAAACCTACTCTTCCCCAAGTTTATGTCGGGATGTTCAGTTCTAAACAGGGAATATGCTTCCTCAATGGTCATCATCATGTGCCTCTTAGCGACATGAGCACGTTTAACTGTTTCTTTATCTTTGATTGACATAGTGTCTTTCCTATTAGGAGATGGGCGGCTTATGTCATCTTGTTCATAAAAATGTTTAACCAACTTCTGTTTCCTTTTGTTACGACTGTAGGTTTAACTGTTTTAGCACTTAGATGAATAGCCTCCGTTGGTAACATTTCCTTTAAAACATGCATCAATACAGCTGACTTTTTGGGTTGGACTCAGCGGAATTTTTCCAACTGCTTTTTTCAAGGTATTTATAGTCTTGTAAGAACCCAACGGCGAAAGAGAAGTCTTCTTGATACCCTCTAACTTTTTCTTTTCTCTCTGTTTTCTTTTGCGTAGCCTCTCCTTCTCTCTCCTTTGAATTTTTGCAGTCTCATTAGTTTCACGTAAAGCTTTTTTGGTCTTCCGTAGCAGTCTTCCACTTAGTTGCATCATTTTTTAAGTTTTCCCTTGATTTTCATTAACGCTCAGCAGCATTCATCTTAAAGGCAGAAATTAAAAGCAATCACACTAACAAAAATAAAAAAAAACAGGTTAGAAATGCTTAGAACAGTCCAAAACAAGTGTTAAAAAAAATGTCCCACCAGTCACAGTGACTGGTGGGACAAAAATTAAAACCACCTCTTTTCCACCCTTTCATCCATAACACCAAACATATATGCTAAACAGCTTAACAATTAGCGAATTCTTACTTTCCGAAAAGCTCCCATTTAGGAAACATATTTTAAAGTTAGAATAACAACTTTTGTATGATTTCGTGTGACTGGCAGGACATGCTACGTGCTCATTGTTTTTAGGGGTTTTAGAGTAAAATTCTTACCTTTTCCGCAATATTTTCACATCAAATTGAAGTTGAATAAATTCGTAACAATGTAGGACACTGTGCTGTTGAAAATTGTATGCAAAATGACCGAAAGCAGTGTTGCTAACATGGCGGTAAAAAATCGTACTACTCGAAAACCTTGTTGTCCAACTTGGCATAGTGAAAAAAAATACTTTTTTGTTCTTTTTCTACATATTTTTTGCAAATCATAGTAATATAACTCATACACATTACGTTAAGACTAAAGTGGTTATAATCAAATCAATTTAAAAAAAATACTCATTTTCCCATTTCTCCTGGAATGCCCCAAATGTTTTTGGTGACGTGTCTCCAACCACTTCGCCCAAAAATAACTTAAAAAGCCACTACACCCTTAGTCGCCTCTTACAATCACCCATGGGTAGAAATGGGGTAATGTTATTCTAAGCCGACACTACACGGTATGAGATATATATATAACCATAATGGATTGTAATGCCAGAAGAGGACAACTGAGACCACAGAGGACACATGTAGATCCAATAGAGAATGTACTCAAAAAGAAGGCATTCAAAGTCTTTAGAATAAAAGGGCATGTATGAAAAGAGTTTATGTATACATAATGATTATACACTGGTGGGTGTGGCACTGGGGTATTGATAGTCACTGCCTACACTAACTAATAGAGTGACTGTACTATCTTGGAAATAAAATCATATGTGGAAAACAGAATGATAGTGTAATAAAGTAGATCATCCGGATCATCACCCATCTGAGAATTTCCAAATGTATGACTATACCAATATAATGAAAAGAAAGATGAGTCAGACAAGAAAATCTACTAATGAAAAAGACTGGTGAAAAAATGAATTCCTATAGTAATAAAAGAAGACATCGAAATAAGAAAAGCTTTTTTAAGATTGTATATTGTTAGGAGAATATTGGTTCTGTATTATGTATACAGAATATTTAACACACCACCGTAAGAATGATATCAGAATCTCAAAGCTAATATCATCCATACAGATTTAAATGACAAGTAACCATGAATTATATGTTCCTCAAATAAATAACATATTGTCCTGTTTGAAATCTTTGTAAATCCAAGACGAGAAAGAAATAAGGCCATTGAGTGTGGGATGATCGAACATACGATACCATAAATAAAGCTATTCTAATGTATTGTGAAAAGAGAACACTCACCAGTCTTTAAATAGTTTTTGCCAACGTGAAACTTATGTTTTAATCACATTATACATGAATATTAACTAAGTTTCACTAAAAACACTGTAAATAGAATTTAATCTTACAGCAGCACCAAAAATCCTCAAAAATTATATTTGATTGAACGAAAACAAAAAGAACGAACTACGAAACGAAAACGACGAACTGAATGATTTTAATAACAGAACTGGGAAATTCGAACCACGTTTACATTATTTGACCTAGCCAGTTGTATTGATCGTCGTTGAAAAATAATATCATAAAAATAAACCGGTAAGCGAGTGATTGAACTGGAAAATACAGAAAGAAGTTATGTTTTTGTTTACAGAGCAAAAAGCATAGATCAGATGTTTTTTTTTAATTTCTTATTTTCACTGAAGCAAGGAATCTCATTCTATACATTCTCAGTTTGAACTAGGTACGACAATTTTTAATTATTATTATATTTTGAAAATTACAATATTTTAGATAGGCATTCCATAGGCAAAGTTGTTAAGTTTGATGTCCTTTATCGATTTATAATATAAAAGGGGTATGTTATAAAAGCGAGGTCTAGGCCAATTCAAAATACATGAAGTCTGAGATAAGGCCTATTTTCCAATGGGTATAGGTCTGAGTTGAGCCAAAGTTGACCGTATCAACCGGTTGCGGATGGAGACATTTATTCGTGCATGCAGCCGCTGCTCGTTGATTTATAAGTCGAATTCAATTTAAATATAAACAAATAGTATAAAAAGAATCTGCCATAGTTCGGTTTCCTTACATAATTTTTGTTATCAAAAATTACTGCCTCCGTGGTGTCGCGGTTAAGCCCTTGGTTTCAAGTACGGAGCTCTCGGGTTCGATTAAGATTAAACCCAGTTTGAATGGATATTGCAGGCCTGAATCACCTGATTATCCGAAAATTGAGATGATTCCATGCTTCGGAGGGCACGTTAAATCGTCGGTCCCGGCTACTATCACGGTAGTAGTCGTAAGTCTGCCAAACCGCAATTGGCCAGCGTGGTGGACTATCACCAAATCATCCTATATAGGGTAGGCTCGAGCGTCGAGCCCCTTGGTGGGGACGTATATGAGCTGGGAGGAAAATTTAAAATCATTTATTTTACTTTTTCTACCCTTTGGTTATAAATTATAACTTATTTCTATATTATTATTTAAAACTTTTGCGTTATTACAATTGAAATTATTAATAGTTTTGAACAAGCAAGACTGTTATACGTGCCACCTAGGGCTACCAAGTTTCTACACTGATAATTTAAGCGCCTTCTTCATACACATGTCAAGTCAATGCCAACACTTGACTTATTAGTTTAATATTGTACCTGGAAATTCCCCTATTTTCGTTCGCATTCGCACTACAACATTATTTGGGCTCATAATTGCATAGATTATTATCGATTTTTGTAGTTCCATAGTTTACAGATCCGACCAATCAAATGTTAGGAATTTTTCGTCGCAGAACGAACATGGCCGACGTTTTCTAAATGTCATGAAGGTTTTCACAGTGTCTATAAATTATTTTCTGTAGGTCTTCATGCACGGTTTTAAGTTCCCTAAACATTTTATTTTGTAATCATATAGGCATTGTTTAGTGTAAGTTATATTTTATACATTTAAAATGGCAGCAGACCGTGAGATTGCTGCTGAAGATAGTATTCGAGTAGTGTGCCGTTTTCGACCATTGAATGACTCTGAAGAAAAGGCTGGCTCGAAGTTTATTGTTAAGTTTCCATCCGGACCTGACGATAATTGTATTTCAATTGGGGTAAGAACCGTTCATTAAGTTATGATCTATAATAAATTTATTTTTCATCACCTCAAATTAGATCATGATGACTAATGCATGCATTTCGTCTTGTGTAGCTGCTATGAGACTGCCTTTCATTTCCATTCCGCTTGGGTGATTGTGATTGTATCGCAAATATTTTTGGTATCGTGTTAAGTTATTGTTTTACACTACTTATATTCTATGTTACTCTTTCACGAAAATCAATACAAATACCATCTTGACCTTGACCCAACAGAACATAATATTATGGACCACAATACAATTTCTTTGTTACTCTTATTATCTTCACAAGACTACATAATTACATATGCTAGGAAAACTTGTAATCAATACTGGGAATTCCTACCTACCTTCCAAATTTTATGAATTCTATGTGCATGTAATCAAATATCAAATAGAATTCCAGTTATGGGTACTATCCATTTTCTTTATTGTGTTATGTACTAATTTGTATAAATCAATTTATAACCTTAAACATATTAGGATATTATTGTAATAGAAAAGGAGGAATAAGTAATAGAAAATAAACACACCCTCACCCATTTTCCATATAAGTATTTTTCTCAATGTTTCATATCCTCTGAGGATTAATATTATTGGCAATTAAGCAATATTAAAAGCATTGGTGACCAAGTCAAGACATGTCAACTAAAACCTATTAATTTCACAGGAAAGGATATATTATGTGGGTAGAGATCAATTTTGTTGTAGCAGAATTGAGTGTAAAAACTACTACTAAATCATTTATTTATTTAACATCTCTTGAAGTATCACCTCCTAAATGTTTGTCTCTCAAGTTCTTACTTTATCACTTATAATTGTATTACATATATTTCTAAGAAATGCACTACAGCTAATGGATATGTTCATTTTTGACCCATACTTTAAAACTGTTGAGAACTGAACATATTTCATTCTTAGATGTGTAGTATACTTTTCCATTCGCAAGGATACAAAAATAAAGAATACTCTTTTTATGTTTGAATAAATCTTAGAAATTTGATCCTACAACAAAATAATTAAAAAAAACTAGAAAAAAAAAACATTTCTAATGCTATAAAGTATTTTTAACTGGATAAGCGGCTAAAGTTCAAAATTCTTAAAAAGGGAACCCAGTGCAAATACTAGTCTTCAACATATACTCAGATATTGTAGTTTGAAGAAAACTATTCATTAGATAAACACATTCTCTTGCCATGTTTGTATTGTGACAAATTGACTGATTAATGCTGGAACTTATGACATCATTTTTTAATGCATTGTGATATAATGCCGCTTATCTACATTTCATAGTTTGTCAAGTTAAGACTGCTAAACCACCAGACTTGTGGAAGGATGTTGATTAAGGGGTGTGTTTTGGAAGAACTAATAAAATCTCTTCATTTACCTGTGCTAACTGAGGCTATAATAATGCAGCCATTCTATTAATGATTCTCAAACATTCCACATCTCTCATGGATTCCTATCCTAATGCTCTATTTATTTGCACACAGCTTTTATTTGTAAGCTTTTGACAGGATATCTTTGTTTGGATAGATACTTTCTTATATTTTTTCTGTTTTAATCATTATTAAAACATTAAAATTTATGTATGTAAAGTTATCAAATATTCAATAAATACTAATGAAGGAAGAATAAGGTTTAGATCTAATTTTTTGTTGTTATGCCATGTTGCTGATTATTTTATTTTATGGTTATTTTAGCTGAAGTGAAGTGAAAATATGGTCTATTGATATTTCTGTTCAAAGTTGAATTACATATAATTCTAGCAAAAGTTTAGAAATAAATAAATGTAGGAAATGTATGTATATGCATACATTTTGTATATTTATTTATTGCATACACAAGCATTAGTAACATAGACAAAATTAAAAATAATAATTTTTGAACCAACATAATTATTGAATAAAATAAAATTAAGTCCATTGTTACTGCATGCACATTTATTCCATATCTTTTATTCTTAGTGAATTTAAAGCTTAACCTGTTAAGTAAGGGGATGTTCCTCAAAATCGGTAACAATCCAGCTTCTTACTGTAAAATAAAAATGCTTTTAGAAGAAATATGTAATAATACTGTTTTCCAATTTAATCATAATTTTTTTAGGGCAAAGTTTATTTATTTGACAAAGTATTCAAACCAAATGCTACTCAAGAAAAAGTATACAATGAAGCAGCAAAGAGCATTGTGTCTGATGTTCTGGCTGGATACAATGGCACCATATTTGCATATGGGCAGACTAGTTCAGGAAAAACTCATACAATGGAGGGTGTCATAGGTAATTCTAAAATACATCAATAATTTAATTTAATATTTTTGACATGAATTCCTCATGTGGGGATTATTACTCATAATCTTTCCTTTAATAACATCTTTTATTTATGAGTACATCAATAATTAACTAGTACTACACAAGTAATCAATATTGTGACAGCAAACATTTTTTGCTTCATTTTAAAAATGAATACCAGTTACACAATTAATGAATAAATATCTTCTCTTTATTAGAATATGAACATGATGTGACATGTAATTAACCAATACTGTGATTTCAGGTGATCCAACAAAACATGGTATAATACCACGTATAGTCAATGATATTTTCAACCACATCTATGCAATGGAGGAAAATCTAGAATTCCATATAAAAGTTTCTTATTTTGAAATTTATATGGATAAAATTAGAGACTTATTAGATGGTTTGTATTACTTTCCTAAATGTTCATTAAATATTTGTCATGGTTGGAACATTTATTAACCTGCTTATGAAACTTTACAGTGTCAAAAGTGAATCTTAGTGTTCACGAAGACAAGAACAGAGTTCCATTTGTCAAAGGTGCTACTGAACGATTTGTTTCAAGTCCAGAAGAAGTGTTTGAGGTTATTGAAGAGGGAAAATCAAATCGGCATATTGCTGTTACAAGTATGTTTATTTTAAGCTACTCTAAAAATTCAAAGAAAGTTTGATTGTGTCAATACCTTCTTAAATTGGTATCCATATTAGTGCAGAGATTAGGTTTGTAAGTTGAGAGCAGGAATAACAAAATTTACTGAAGAGATTTTGATACTACTTTCTGATATTACTTATATGCAAAGCTATTGTTTTCTGAGTGACAAAGTCAATATATTGTTCCTTGTCATGCCAAGGCATACCTTTGCCTAGCAGGGTCGAATGTCTAGTTGCATATATATACAATTTAAGTAAAAGTTTGGATTGGATTGGAATTCTAGCATAATTGCACACCAGCACCAGCTTAAGAGATAAAATTATTATCATAACATCTGTTTTTTTCAGACATGAATGAACATTCATCCAGATCACATTCTGTTTTTCTCATCAATGTTAAGCAGGAAAATTTGGAAAACCAGAAGAAGTTATCTGGCAAATTATACTTAGTAGATTTGGCAGGTTCAGAAAAGGTGAACACATTTTTCATTTATATGTAACAGTATTTAAATGAGAAAAGAAAACCAAGATTAAATTAAAACAAATTTAAATATTTCCAGGTATCCAAAACTGGTGCTGAAGGAACTGTGTTAGATGAGGCTAAAAATATTAATAAATCTTTGTCTGCTCTTGGTAATGTGATATCGGCACTCGCTGATGGTAACAAATCTCATATACCATACAGAGATTCAAAGCTAACTAGGATTTTACAAGAGTCACTTGGAGGTAATGCTAGAACAACCATCGTTATTTGCTGCTCCCCAGCTTCCTTCAACGAGAGTGAGACTAAAAGTACTCTTGATTTTGGTAAAAGGTATTATCAGTTTTTCCAATGTGTCTAGGACCTAGACACTAGGTCATAAATATTTTCATAAGATAATATATTGGTTTTTTATTTATTTACAGAGCTAAAACTGTCAAGAATGTTGTGTGTGTCAATGAAGAGCTCACAGCTGAGGAATGGAAACGTCGGTATGAGAGGGAGAAAGAGAAGGTGGCTAGGCTAAAGGGAAAGGTAGTATATATTAACACTTGTTATATATTTATTTCTTCTAAAAATCCAATATATTTCATATAACCCTTATATTTTGTATTCAGGTAGAGAAGTTAGAAACCGAATTAAATCGTTGGCGCTCTGGCGAGACTGTAAGGCCCGAAGAACAAGTCAACCTTCAAGAGATTGAGGCAGTAACCCCAGTGACATCCTTCATCGAAGAAAAACCACCTGCACCTGTAAGTTTGTTTCTTAATTATTTAATACTGAAAGTATGTACATGTATAATTAACAAAAATAATTTGCATAGAACATTTATAAAATGATTGTCAATTTACAGCCTGTACCAGTGGCGGTATCCAGTATTGTAGAAGATGCAGCAATGCAAGGCAAACTGGAAGCGTTGTACCAGCAGTTAGATGATAAGGATGAGGAAATCAACCAACATTCGCAGCTCATCGAAAAACTCAAGGAGCAGATGATGGAGCAAGAAGAGCTTATTGCTTGTACCAGGTAAATATTTTTACTTGCATAGGAAAAAATTTACTTGTATCATTATCACACACTTTTTATACTAACACTTTGTACTATTGATAAATATTCAATGAACTTCATACATTTTTAGACGAGATTACGAGTCGTTGCAAGGAGATATGAACAGGATCCAGCAAGAAAATGAAGCTGCCAAGGAGGAAGTGAAGGAGGTTCTTCAAGCTTTGGAAGAGTTGGCTGTCAATTATGACCAAAAATCACAAGAGGTAGACAGTAAGAGTCGCGAATGTGATCAGATTTCTGAAGAATTGCAGTCTAAACAGGTATTTTAATATAGCAGTTTAATTGTGCAAATGTACTAGCTATTGTAGTTGTATTAGTTATATTTTTTTACAAGTGAAAATGATTTAACTAAATAATTAATGCATTACCCTCAAAATAATTTTCTTAGCCTTTATCACAGAAATACGTGCTTTTCTTAGATCAAAATCATGGATGATTAACATTTAATTATAAATTTCCAGAGTGCACTTTCAACTACCACTGCGGAACTACAACAGTTGAGAGACATGTCTGCCCACCAACGCAAGCGCATAGCTGAATTGCTGTCCAATCTCCTACGAGACTTGGCAGAAATCGGTGCTGCTGTAGGTGGCTCAGACCTGGATCTCAAGTTCAATGTGGACACGGTCGGCAAGCTTGAAGAAGAATTCACTGTGGCCAGGTTGCATATCAGCAAGATGAAGAGTGAAGTCAAGAATATTGTGCAACGCTGCCATGCTCTTGAGACTGCTAACATTGATGCTAATCAGAAGGTATGTAGAGAAAAGTTTTATGCTATTTCAATTGATAAGCTACCTCTGTTTTATAT